>JAFEMH010003231.1:87500-180000 GCA_022495995.1 Adenophora triphylla var. japonica | reverse complement strand
TAAGTTTGTTTTTAATGACAATTTTTTGGATTTTGTTCATAAATGTGGATTTTAGAAAATGTGGATCTTAGATATGAAATAAGCCGAGGAAGCTGGGGGTTTGTGTGGGTGTTTTGTTGAGGGTGTGGTGCAGATTTGGGGGTCTGTTTGCTGATGTGTGTGTGTGCGTATGTGTACGTGGTGTGGGTATGAATGGATCTTTGTGTGTGTGTGGGGGTGAAGTCGGGTGTTAGAGGGCAGAATTGGGACTGTTGCTGATGTTTAGGTGCGTATATGTGTTGTGGGTGTGTGTACAGTGGGCTGTACAGGAGGGTATATGGCGGTACGGTGGGCTGTACTGAGGTGCATGTGTTTGTGGTGTGTGTTTATATGTTTTGTGAGGTCTGTTGAGTATGTAAATGTGTTGTGTGGAGTCTGTATAGTGGATGTACGGAGGGGGCGTGTGTGTAGTATGCGTGGGTGTGTGGTATGCCGTGTGTGTGTGTGTCTGCGTGTGTCTCTGTGTGTATACAGAGGGTGTGTATGAATGTCTTTGTGGTGTGTATATGGCTGTGTGTGTGTCTGCGTGTGGCTCTGTGTGTATACGCAGGGTGTGTATGCGTGTCTTTGTGGTGTGTATAGGGTGTGTGTGCGTACGTGTGTGTCTCGTATGTGTACGGAGGGTGAATTGTGGGTTGTGGTGTGTATGTGTGTCTTGTAGTGTGTATATGAGTGTGCGTATGTTACTTATATTTTGGTTAGCAAAGTTTAGACTATTTACTTTTTATAAATAAATTGTATACTTGGTATAATAAAAAGAAGAAACTGAGAATATGTTGATTTTTTACATGACATAGTCATTTGGTTTGGTATGATATAATATATGCTATAAACACATGTGAGATAGATGTAAAATATATATTTTCAATGAAACGTCATACATTAGATTTTTTTTTGTTTTTTAATGAAAACGATGATGATGATGGGGTAATGTTATCACCTAAGGAGTCTTTTAGCTAATAGTTTTGAGACATAAACTGTACGGTAGTACCGTACCAAACTCATATTTGTATACCGTGTACCAACCAAGAATGCATAATCTGTACGGTAGTACCGTACCAAACTTTCGTTATACCGAAGGTCGGTATACCAAAAATTTTGGTTAGTTGAGCTGTTTTGTCTGAAATAGAGTAGGCCATGGTTTGGTTAAGACTTATGAGGGATTTCTTCCTAACTTTCCCAACAAACTAGGATACAGTTTCTGTATATACGTGTCGCGTAAATAAGTAAACCAACATTTAAGGTGTAGTACCTGAAATCATAAAATGTGCTTTGAGAACCATAACTGAGAATAAAGAGTATCTATGAAAATCACAAAAATAATTGATAAAGAGCTAAAGAAAAAACGAATAATGCGTAATCTAAATTGTGGTAATAATTAATTTAAAAACGTAATATTCAGTTACAAACAAATAAGTTAGAAAACTCGTGGATGAAATAATTTAGGAACATCTAGTTCTAGATCTCATTTTGGGGCGATTGACGGCATCGCGGACGGTGATTATGTCGCCTACGTTTGAGCGCCTGAAATCAATCCTGGCACCCTAGATGCACCTTATATGAAACAAATTAGGATACAGTTTATGTATCCTAGTTTGTTACATATTTAGTAATATTAACGAATAGAAGAAAACATATGCCACTATAAAGAAAACGATAAATAACCGTACTCATAATCAAATATGTAACATGTTATATTTAATAAAAATTAAAATAAAAATATACATATATGTATATATATAAATATCATTTTTGCACAAGCGTTGGGTCCAAAGATTGAAACTTTGATTAATTATTATAATAATAAATCTACTTTCAAAGTTTCAATCTTTGGGCCAAATGCTTGTGCAAACTTGATATTTTCCACCCCACTACTATCACGTTCAACCACTACCATGGGGTTATGCTGGAGTGGAAAATCTCAAGTTTTTTGCACAAGCGTTGGGTCCAAAGATTGAAACTTTGATTAATTATTATAATAATAAATCTACTTTCAAAGTTTCAATCTTTGGGCCAAATGCTGTGCAAACTTGATATTTTCCACCCCACTACTATCACGTACAACCACTACCATGGGGTTATGCTTTGGAGTGGAAAATCTCAAGTTTTTGCACAAGCATTAGGTCAAAGATTGAAACTTTGAAAGTAGATTTAGCAATTAATCAAAAAACAAGAAAATCCCCAACTTCGGTTGTAGAAGATACAAAAGCTGCGGTTGGGGATTTTCTTGTTTTTGATTAATTATAATAGTAAATCTACTTTTAAAGTTTCAATCTTTGGGCCAAATGCTTGTGCAATAGACTTGATATTTTCCACTTTGGTGTAACATGTTATATTTAGTAAATATAACATGTTACATATTTAGTAAACATAACATGTTACATATGCAACAATTAGATAAGTTACTAAATATCTAATTTTCAAGTCTTTTAAAGTCAAAGGGGAGGAAGGGGGTAAATGTATCAATAATGTAACATATTCAACCGCACACTACCTTAGTATGGTTCTAGATCCCATTTTGGGGCGATTGACGGCATCGCGAACGGTGATGTAATATCGCCTACGTTTGAGCGCGATATCAATCCTGGCACCCTAGATGCACCTTAGGGTATTGTGGTTGGTGGTTAACATCTTAAAATATAAATAAGATGAGAGCCTTTCTCACCCACGCTATCAAAATCCGTCCATCTTTGATCAAGAAATATAGAGCAAATAAGTTCTTGTCGGTTTGAGCAAAGGATTTTACGTTTAATAAGAGTTTTCCGGTTTCACTTTGTCCTCTTCTCTCTAAGGATCTCAAACATCACAGCCATGTTCTTGTCGATTAATCTGTTTTACTCTTGGCTGGTGTTATACGGTCACAAGTAAAAACAAGGTAACAGTATAACACCGGTGAAGAAAACAAAACTTTCCTCCAATTTTTATCTCCACCTTCCATTTACTCGAGATCTGATTGCAGAATCTTTCTCATGAGCTTGAAAGGTGCGGTGTTGCCCTCAATCTCACGGTTGCTTCGCATGTGCAACCGTGAGATTGAGGGCAACACCGCCACTTTCGTGCTCA
The DNA here is from genome assembly GCA_022495995.1 of Adenophora triphylla var. japonica. Taxonomy (NCBI): domain Eukaryota; kingdom Viridiplantae; phylum Streptophyta; class Magnoliopsida; order Asterales; family Campanulaceae; genus Adenophora; species Adenophora triphylla. Next base: position 176,898 of record JAFEMH010003231.1, on the reverse strand, counting down.
TGAGGAAGATTCGCAATCAGGATCTTGGGTAAATGGAAGGTGGAGATTGAAAAATTGGAGGAAAGTTTTTTCTCTTCACCGGTGTTATACTTGTTACCTTGTTTTTACTTGTGACCGTATATCACCGATGAAGAGTAAACAGTGCCGTCAAGACATGGCCGTGATCTGAGATTCTTAGAGAGGAGGTCGCGAAACCTGAAAAACCTATATTAAACAAAATCCTTTTCGCTTCAAACCGACAAGAACTTATTTGCTCTATCTTTCTTGTTCTAAGCCGAGATAGGGTTTTGATAGTTGTGGATGATAACGACTCTCATCTTGTTTATAAATGTTAATTTAATTCATCGTTGTAAAATTATATATTTTACAACAAAGAATTAAATATTAATATTTAAAATTATTCACAATAGTAATCACGCATTTCGGGATGGGATAGGTTTATCAAACATGCACTTAAAGGACAGAGTAGGTGGTTAGGTAGGGACACCATTATCCTTTAGTTTAGTTTGAACTAGAGCTCAAGATTTGTTGATACAATTATTCACAATATTAATAGGTAAAAAGTCCCGGCGGCCCCAATTTAAGGCGGCATGGAGCATTACAATGGAGAAATTGTTTCCCGCGAGTTTCAATTTCAACAAGACATTCTTGAACTCACGCGCTTTCACCAAAAACAACACCGGAAACTTATTGACGGGAGGTATAGCATGCCATGCATCCTGGTCTCTAAAAGATTGGAAGATTGATTGGGATCTCGCTCCGAGCCGCTTCGTGCTTTTGGGATTCGGAGCGACATGTGTTCACCCTATCGTACAACGATCCGGGTGCCAACGATGGAGGATTTTCGAGCACCGGCGGGTGTGGCTGAGTCGAGGACTGTGGCATTTCCTCGAGACAGGACGATCGGTTACGGAGCAACTATCTGAATTCTTGGGATTATCAGCCGAGGCCGGGTATCGGGCATTGTCGTTGACGATAGATTCATAGACTTGACTCATATAGCCGCATTGAGTCGGACCCGGCCCTGATCGTTTGATCTATCCACTTCCTTAGATATATTCATGTTGCTCATTCTGTCTGCGCACTACTTCTGCGGCTACATCGGAGTGTGTCCAGCTACGCTGTTAGAGATCATCAGGCAGCTGAGAGGTGATCGAGGAGGTGATCGGGGTCGGCGGCGTTGCATACCGGGGGGACGATCACGGTCGCCGAGCATCACGACCGCATGGTATGTATGTTAATTTAAATGTAGTAGTGTATGGATGCTTTTAAATAGGTTTATGTACGTATGTTAGCTGGGAGCCAATGTTGATGCTATGAAATCCATAGTTTTAGTGTAAATGTAGTGTATGCATGCTTTTAAATCAGTTTAAATGTTGCATTTATATATACAATTTCAAAGTAATAATCTCGCTTATTTTATTTATAGGAAAGGGAGTATGGTCCGAATATCACTTTTGTGGATGTTTACGCTAGCACCCATATTCGGAATTCTACAGCGCCCGATCAACCTCCGCAATGGGTTGACGATCGATGCACTCTTGCCTTTGTAAGTAAACTACCATTAAAGGACTTGATTTTGAATATGTAAATTTATTTATGTACCTTACATTGTGTATATGATTATAATTGTTTGTTTTATTTTTCAGCCGCATATCAAGCCGCCGTTGTTCCCGATGGAAACGCCTCCGGCGAGCCCGTCCCCTTCGTGCTCGATGTTTGGCGGGAGGTCACCTCTCGGGGACATCCAAGGAGAGGAGCCCGAGTGTTAGGGATGGGGGATTACGGGCGGCAATGCCCGTCGGCGTCGACCGGCCGTCTGAGAAATGTTGACCGGCCCATGTTTCATGATCCGAGGGTCGACACTCGGAGGCCGCGTTGGAGGAGGAGAGACGCGAGCGGGCAAAGCTTGCGGATGCTTTGGCGGTTCGGCACGCAGATGCGGGAGGAGAACGATCGACGCCATGCAGAGACTCGAGACAATTGGCGCCGTTGATGGCTCGTCTCGGCCCGGACTCCCGGGATAATTCCCGGCGTCCCCCGGGTTGATTGCGGACTTTTTAGACATTGTTGTATTAATTTATACTTGTTTGTAAACATTTGAGACATTTGGTACCCGCGGGAGCCCCGCCCCGCCTCTCCCCCCTTCCCCGCTCCACCCCTCTCCCCCCTCCCCCGCTCCACCCCTCTCCCCCCCCCTCTCCCCCTTCCCCCCCTTCCCCCTATCCCCCCTATCCCCCTCCCCCTCTCCCCTCCCGAATTGGTACGGTGGTATTTAGTTTTTATTTGGTATTTGGTATTTGAATTTTAGTTTTTATAGTTTTAGTTTTAGAAATTGAAATGTTATATCGTGTACAAAAAATTTTGGTTTTTTGATATTTTAAAATATTTTTTTAATTTATTTAGGAATCGGCGACGGAATTTTCCGTCGGCGAAATTAATCTTGAAAGAAAAATTAATTAAATAAATTAATTTCGGCGGCGGAAATTTCCGTCATTTGTAATAAAAATTATTTTAATTAAATTAATTTCAGCGACGGAATTTCCGACGCTATAATCATTTAATTTTTATTTAATTTTTGATTTCAGCGGCGGAAAATTCCGTCGTAATAAAATTTAAATAAAAATTAAATAATTTCGCGACGGTATTTTCCTTATTTGAAATAATTTAATTTTAATTTAAATTTTATTACGGCGACGGAATTTTCCTTGGCGAAATTAATTTAATTAAATTAATTTTTATTACAGCGACGGAAATTTCCGCCGCTGAAATGAATATTTAATTAAATTAAATTAATATAGCGGCGGATATTTCCGTCGCTGTAACCATTAATTCACCGGCGGAATTAAATTCCGTCGGTAAAAGAAAAAAATAGCGGCGGAAATTGACCCGCCGGAGCACTGCGACGGGCTGGTAGCGTCGGACCACCGACGGAATTTTTCCGTCGCTGATTATTTTTAGCGACGGAATTTTAATTTTAGCGACGGAAATTTCCGTCGCTAAACGACCTATTTCTGGTAGTGATCATCCTATTAAAATAAATGACGAAAATAATAAATAAAATATAAACTTAAAACAAATTAAATCCTAAAATACTAATTAAAATACAAAATAATTAATATATTTGACTTTGTCAAATATTTCTTGAACCGGATTACATCATTCACCCCTTCTTGAAAAAGGATTCGTCCCGAATCCTCGTCCGATCTTTGAAACGAGCCCTTCCATTGAAACAAATATTTGGAATAAATCTTCATCTTTAACGTAGAAGAAATTGAAAGAACTTGAATTGATCCGTTCCAATGAAATAAATATTTGGAATAAATATTATCTTGAAGAAAAATTATGGGCACACAAATATCTTCCGGAAATAAAATTATACCATCAATCCCATCCGTTCCATCCTTCTGATGATCGTCCTCCTCAACCACCCCATGATCAACCATAAGAAAATCATCAACAAAAATATTACCCCACACAAAATTTGATTTTGCAATAAACCAATTAATACTAACAACCTCCTCCACCTTGGGCTCAACTAGGTCATGAACAGGGTTTATAATATTGGTATGAATATTATTATCACAAACCTGTATGACCTCGTCCTTTGCACACAGATCTTCAACAATAATCTCCTCTTCAACATGATCTTCTTGGGCAGAAAAGTTGTCAATAACAAGGCGATTTTCTGCCCAAATAACATCCCTCTCCTCGCGATGCACGACCCGTTCGCCTCCGTTGTTGTTATTATGAAGATTCAAAACCTCCAACAATTGAGCATGGCGAGCTTCGTTACGTTCACCCATCCGCTTTATAGCAGCATTCAAAGCAGCCAATGCCGCATGGAGGTTAGCAGGACCGTCGTTAGCCATCGTCCAAGAATCTTCTAGCTCTGATACCAACTGATGTAGAACGAATCCACAAATAGAGAAAACGCAGCGGAATTATTAACACAAAACCTTGAATCAAGAACTAATCCTCACACGAAGACTAGATGATTCAAGCGATTATTATTAAACCCTCGCAAAAGAATTTAATACAATCGAACAACGAATATGGATATGAATTACTCCTCGCAAAAGGACGTAACCCTCGTAATCAAACGAATAAGATTACGTTTCAAGCCAAGGAATGACTTAGTCTTCTTAGAAAAAGAAGAAAGAACCCTTGAAGAAAATAAATTGTTTATTCTTCAAAAATTGACTAATTTTCGGAATACAACTTTAGGCCTATTTTATAGTGCCCATTGATGCAGCAAAAAATGAGCGATACCGGGAGTACCTGATCAGTCGGGAACGCGGCGTTGGATTCCTGGGCGAACGACGAACGGATCTGCAAAACAAACACCGTTAGGGCGCGGGGAGTTACCCCCGCGCAAACCCTCCGGCGTGAGAATAAGCATCTGTATATGAAGATGATATAAACCGGAAGGAAAGGCGTATAATAGTATTGAGAGGGTGTTTGAATGTACCTTTTGTATGAGGGATTTGACCCTTATTTATAGCTTCCAAGTGATGAGTCCTCCAAGAATAGGAGTTCCGTAGTTGACTTGAATTAGGAGAATGAATCTTCATCTGATTTAGGTTCCTTCGCTCGCTAGGAGTCTGCTCCAAATAAGACTTCTTGAGTGAAAATAAATCCCTATTGGATTAGGATAATTGCTTTCCTTATCTTTAGGGATATTTAATCAGGGGGAAATTATATTCCGTTCAGTGGCCCCCGACTTCCTAGCTCGGCCATGTCGATGACGAGGAGGAAGTGAGCTCTACTTCGGCCCCGAGAAATACGAATAGGTGTCACGTGGCAATGTTGCTTCGGTTGTTGGCGTCGGTTAATTTGTACAAAGGATGATGCGCAGTCCATGACGTCTGATTCGCCTTGAGAACCCCATTATTGGATTCCTCCTACCAAAATATCAATACCACCATTGGATGAATGGAGGATGAGATACCTAGCACGGACGGAAGACGATATACATTAAGGAGTCATTGTTTGACTTGAATTGATGTAGTTGGTTACCATCCCGATTGGATAATAACCGTTGAATCCTTGTTTGAATAAGATTGTTGAATCTGTTTGCCGGATGGCCGAGGAGCGTAAATTCCTTATCTCGGCATTGGAAGACAAGCCGAGATGCATGATTCTGCCTCCTCGTCATTTGATGATCTGCCGGTAGGATGAAATGCCGAGACGCATGATTTTGTCTCCTCGTCATATGATGATATGCCGAGGTGAGAACTTTTATCTCCTCGTCATTCATGACCTCTCGGAGCATGATGAGCCGGGGAAGAAATAGTGGAATCGTGCCTCGTACCTCGTACCTCGAACCTCGTACCTCGTACCTCGAACCTCGAACCTCGAACCTCGTACCTCGAACCTCGTACCTCGAACCTCGAACCTCGAACCTCGTACCTCGTACCTCGTACCTCGAACCTCGTACCTCGAACCTCGAACCTCGAACCTCGAACCTCGTACCTCATACCTCGTCGTCAAGGGAGGTCTCCTCGACATGATGATTGTATTTGTCTTCTTATCTACCTATGCTGAGGAAGCTGATTCGCACATGGGTCTCAGATGTTTTGCCGCGTTAGCCGTTTAGGCGTTGGGCTTACTTCTTTGTCATCTCTCTATGACGAGGAAGATGACTCGCTCATAGATCGTAGATGGTGTTGCCGCGTTAGCCGTAAAGGCGTTGGGCGCACTTCTTTGTCATATCTCTCTATGACGAGGAAGATGACTCGCTCATAGGTCGTAGATGGTGTTGCCGCGTTAGCCGTAAAGGCGTTGGGCGCACTTCTTTGTCATATCTCTCTATGACGAGGAAGATGACTCGCTCATAGGTCGTAGATGGTGTTGCCGCGTTAGCCGTAAAGGCGTTGGGCGCACTTCTTTGTCATATCTCTCTATGACAAGGAAGATGACTCGCTCATAGGTCGTAGATGGTGTTGCCGCGTTAGCCGTAAAGGCGTTGGGCGCACTTCTTTGTCATATCTCTCTATGACGAGGAAGATGACTCGCTCATAGGTCGTAGATGGTGTTGCCGCGTTAGCCGTAAAGGCGTTGGGCGCACTTCTTTGTCATATCTCTCTATGACGAGGAAGATGACTCGCTCATAGGTCGTAGATGGTGTTGCCGCGTTAGCCGTAAAGGCGTTGGGCGCACTTCTTTGTCATCTCTCTATGACGAGGAAGATGACTCGCTCATAGGTCGTAGATGGTGTTGCCGCGTTAGCCGTAAAGGCGTTGGGCGCACTTCTTTGTCATATCTCTCTATGACGAGGAAGATGACTCGCTCATAGGTCGTAGATGGTGATGGTCTCACCTATCCATGACGAGGAGGTACTCGCTCGGTCATGGGTCTTGGGTGATTAATGGAGGGAGCTCCACGTTTTTTGTCTTGCTAGTTCGTCTCGTCTTAAGTCAAGGTCCGGCCCCCGAGTTCTGGCCGCTGACGAGATGAGGGGCTAAATCTGGGACGGACTGAACTGTTATTGTTGACTACTATGTCGAGCTTATGATTTTTCATGCAAGCCGAATCAAGATGCTCATAATTAGTCCGGAGGTTCCTCGTGTGCAAGTAGCCTGCTCGATGTTGCCATGAAACCTGCCCTGATGTTTGTTATGGTCGCTTTGGTTCAGAGTTTCAACCTGGTTTTAAGTGCAGATCCCTTGCTCGTCCTGCAAGCTGTGGATCCAATCTTCTGCTCGACCTACGAGCTATGAACCAGATTTATGCATGACTTGCAGATGCTTGTCTTTGCTCTTCATTTTTTCCCGCACACAAGCCCACTCGAGATCTCTGGGCGCTGGGATGGTGTACTTATGACAAGATGTGAATTGATCGATGCTCTTGTAGATCAATCGATCACAGATGTGCTGCTAGGACTTCTATAATGTTTGTATAGCGCTGTTTGTCATTTTCTTCCGTGTCTACGGTGTCAGATCTGCTATCAAAGGTTCTGTATCTGAATCTCCGAAGTTACAATTCCCAAATGAATTGGAGCAGCGAGATGGGGGGTAAAGCCCTGAACTACAGCCACGAACTGCAGCAACATTTGGCTCATTGAAGGTGACCCAGTACTTGACTCGGACCCCAAAATATTTGAAACATACATCAGCATAATAGCTAAAATCCTGCTGTATTTTAGGACTAAGCCAAGCTCCATTTCTTCAAGATCTTGGGGGATGTCATAATGAGTCAATGATATAAATGGCTGGATACCTCCCCATAGATTCCATAAGCTCAACATCTTCCTGGTTGTAGTACCATGAAAAGCAAACATCGCAGCGTGAAGTGAGCCATATTGTACACGCTTTCCTCAATATATATATTCTCCTGGTGTTGATATTGCAAACTTTTTTTGAGGTATGGGATTGCCTTTGTTTTAAGCGAGTCCCAGTGTTCGGCATAATGATATGTAGGAAGCATTTTCCATAGGCGTATTAATATACTAAGAATAATAATGCGTGCCAGAAAAATGCAAATATTGATTTGGAGTTGGAACGAGTGCACCTGGGTTCGTCGTTGCTTTGATTTTCGTCTTGAATTATGGAAGGCCCAACTTCGTGTTGAAGATCTTCCCGCTTAATCCGTAAATCAACACCAAGTCTCACCGATAAAATCTCAGCACGAATCAATGGCGACTCCACAGCAACGTCATAGACCTTATTCATATTGCAGCGATTCCGGCGATAGTCGAAGCAATGGAGCCGGTGACGAGATGAGGTTTGTCGATGAAGCTCTGTGGGCCCCAATGGGGGATCTCGTTGCCGACGGCGATGTAGTGGATGTTGGTGGCGGGATAGAAGGGCTTGATGTTGGCATTAACCCATCGGCGAGCGTAATGAACGTCGACAAGGTTGGGGATCTCGCCGTTGGGGATCGTGACAGTGACGGCGATGCCGGAGTTGGCGAATCCACCTGAGGATGTCTGGGGGTGTAATCACGCATCTTGATGAGGTCGATTATGGTGCGGTCCTTGAGGAACTTGGCTACCTGAGCCGGAGGGGGAGGTTGTCGCCGAGGGAGAAAACAGTATAGGAGCTTTGTAGGAGGAGAGAGTGCACCTGATTAGGGAGATTCCAACGGCAATTTTCTTGCCAATAATTTCGCCAATCTCTATTTAGACAGGGCGAATCGATCAATTATGGCTGCGATGCTCAATTGGGCCAAAGACTTCCTTCGAGATGGCAGCTGTTAAAAAGTTCTTGCAATTTCAAATAGAATGCTCTAGTTTCTCCACCATAGTTCGTGGTCCTCATAATGACTGCTACCGATTCCAAAGTGGTCATCTGATCATGTAATTTTTCCATTATCGTGTTCTTTTGTTTGTTTAAATCCATTGTCATCATCATCCGTCCGTCGTTCGCGCTCGTTCCCGGCAATGGAACCAAACTGATGCAGCAAAAAATGAGCAGTACCGGGGGTACCTGATCAGTCGGGAACGCGGCGTTGGATTCCTGGGCGAACGACGAACGGATCTGCAAAACAAACACCGTTAGGGCGCGGGGAGTTACCCCCGCGCAAACCCTCCGGCGTGAGAATAAGCATCTGTATATGAAGATGATATAAACCGGAAGGAAAGGCGTATTATAGTATTGAGAGGGTGTTTGAATGTACCTTTTGTATGAGGGATTTGACCCTTATTTATAGCTTCCAAGTGATGAGTCCTCCAAGAATAGGAGTTCCGTAGTTGACTTGAATTAGGAGAATGAATCTTCATCTGATTTAGGTTCCTTCGCCCGCTAGGAGTCTGCTCCAAATAAGACTTCTTGAGTGAAAATAAATCCCTATTGGATTAGGATAATTGTTTTCCTTATCTTTAGGGATATTTAATCAGGGGGAAATTATATTCCGTTCACCCATAAAACATGAAAAACAATCCTAAACCTTCTAGAATTACTCCTAACCTATATGGTAACTAAATAGGACTCAAAAACTAGTAAATCTCCTCAAAATCTACTCTAAAATCACCTCTAATCATCCTATTAAAATAAATGACGAAAATAATAAATAAAATATAAACTTAAAACAAATTAAATCCTAAAATACTAATTAAAATACAAAATAATTAATATATTTGACTTTGTCAAATATTTCTTGAACCGGATTACATCATTCACCCCTTCTTGAAAAAGGATTCGTCCCGAATCCTCGTCCGATCTTTGAAACGAGCCCTTCCATTGAAACAAATATTTGGAATAAATCTTCATCTTTAACGTAGAAGAAATTGAAAGAACTTGAATTGATCCGTTCCAATGAAATAAATATTTGGAATAAATATTATCTTGAAGAAAAATTATGGGCACACAAATATCTTCCGGAAATAAAATTATACCATCAATCCCATCCGTTCCATCCTTCTGATGATCGTCCTCCTCAACCACCCCATGATCAACCATAAGAAAATCATCAACAAAAATATTACCCCACACAAAATTTGATTTTGCAATAAACCAATTAATACTAACAACCTCCTCCACCTTGGGCTCAACTAGGTCATGAACAGGGTTTATAATATTGGTATGAATATTATTATCACAAACCTGTATGACCTCGTCCTTTGCACACAGATCTTCAACAATAATCTCCTCTTCAACATGATCTTCTTGGGCAGAAAAGTTGTCAATAACAAGGCGATTTTCTGCCCAAATAACATCCCTCTCCTCGCGAGCAGCCCGTTCGCCTCCGTTGTTGTTATTATGAAGATTCAAAACCTCCAACAATTGAGCATGGCGAGCTTCGTTACGTTCACCCATCCGCTTTATAGCAGCATTCAAAGCAGCCAATGCCGCATGGAGGTTAGCAGGACCGTCGTTAGCCATCGTCCAAGAATCTTCTAGCTCTGATACCAACTGATGTAGAACGAATCCACAAATAGAGAAAACGCAGCGGAATTATTAACACAAAACCTTGAATCAAGAACTAATCCTCACACGAAGACTAGATGATTCAAGCGATTATTATTAAACCCTCGCAAAAGAATTTAATACAATCGAACAACGAATATGGATATGAATTACTCCTCGCAAAAGGACGTAACCCTCGTAATCAAACGAATAAGATTACGTTTCAAGCCAAGGAATGACTTAGTCTTCTTAGAAAAAGAAGAAAGAACCCTTGAAGAAAATAAATTGTTTATTCTTCAAAAATTGACTAATTTTCGGAATACAACTTTAGGCCTATTTTATAGTGCCCATAAAACATGAAAAACAATCCTAAACCTTCTAGAATTACTCCTAACCTATATGGTAACTAAATAGGACTCAAAAACTAGTAAATCTCCTCAAAATCTACTCTAAAATCACCTCTAATCATCCTATTAAAATAAATGACGAAAATAATAAATAAAATATAAACTTAAAACAAATTAAATCCTAAAATACTAATTAAAATACAAAATAATTAATATATTTGACTTTGTCAAATATTTCTTGAACCGGTTACATCAGTTTATCCTTCTCCCAGGTTATGTTCTTCCTCAGGCAACAGCCTCATACAGGATATTGCAGACGAATGAATTAGAGTAAAGATGCAGAACAATGCAACCTTTGACTAAGATTAATCATCTCTTATCCCTGCTATACTAACCAAATATATGGCCTATAAGAGTTAAGCCAAAAAACCTCAATTGCAATATGAAAACCTCTAAAGGCTACAGTTTTGTACTCAATGGTTTTAAATCTCTGAATTTTTATCCAGAAGAATACCTCTGCACCGTTTCAATTTATCTCAGCACTCCTCACACTTTGGCAAAAGAAAGTTCTGTTTTCTTAATCAGGCTAAAATATATCAGCAGGAAATCAGTAAGATGTTTTCACCGTAAAAAATCTAGCCGCCACACAAGTTAGCTGACAAACGTAGAGAATTCTTGTAACTAATTCTAGATCCTCGACTACATTTTCCATTTCAGCGTTTTGACTGAAAAAACTTCCACAAAGGAAAAACCACACAATTACCTGCTGATTCTAGCGGGGTTATATCCACAATAGCAGTAACTTTATGCTTAAGCACCGTGATGCATCCAAGGGAAAACAAAATATCAGAACAACAATCCATATTATGAGAAGGATTTGGGAAGGTAAGGAGTAAGGGATTTCGTCAATAGATAAGTAAGAGAAAGAAGTTTCCCACATAACCAAAACTTAAAAACAATACCCTTAAAGGGCTTACTTTTAGAATTAGGTTTTAGATAATAATACATGTCGTCGCCTGTGAAGTGCTTTCAAAATACCAAGGTTCAATTGTACAATAACATCGCATATAAAATATTAGCATTATTTCCAGTTTAACACAAAATCCAATAAAAACATTCTATAAAAAAGGTGGCCAATAAAATACAACTTTCTGTGCATCAAAAGTATCACCTTACAACACTTCACTACACATAAGAATTTGCTGCATTCTTTATTTCTGAGTACAAATCATTTTCCATAAACATTGTCATTCACTATTAATGTCACCATTCAAAGTATTCAATGATCACCAATCTAGATTACAATTTACAACAATGAAGTTACTCTCCTCTTACGCATATCAAACACTAACACATCTGCAGTATCATATTACATCGCCAAATGCATTCTTGAGGTATAAGTAACAATATCAAACTCATGAATCAGGACCACAGTTAATAAACAAGCACATGAAGAAGTAGTGTTAAAATTCATAATTTATTAGATCATCTCCAACAGTTTGGTGCAAAAATTGCACTATTCTTTATAATGGTGCAATTTTTGCATCAAACATCTCCAAAAATTTGCTTTAAATCTTATAGCAAAAAGAATATTTTTAAATATTCATTATTATATCACTGATATAAATAATATTAAGTTACATATATTTTATATTATTAAATAATTTCATATATATATAAAAAAATAAACGGACCATACAAAGTTAAAAACAGCTTACGAACCCTAAACTTTCTCGACACGCTAAAAGCTTGCCAACTACACACGTGTCTAGTCATCCAATAGCTGACCTAAAATTAACAACTGTCAAAAATTATCATTTCCCAGTAGTAAATTAGATAAATCATTCAAACCAGACCATTGGCAGAAACTACGAAGAAGTTGGAAATCCCCCTACTTTCACACATCTGTAATCCCCTCCAAATCCACCCACATAAAAACTCTCACCTGCGACCTCCCATCCATCACTCAACCATCTAAAATCAGTTCGAATTCAAACCAGAAACACCCCAGACCCATCACTCATCTCCCATCACAGTCAGAGTCCAACTAGGACTGAAAAATCCAACAACAAAAGGTCTAATCACACACATACACACAGCATTTCCTTTTATTCTCCAACTAAAAGAATTACATTAAATTACTAAAACAAGTAAATAACAAATTAAGTAAAATTACTTGAAAATGCACATTAATGCGAATGAAAATAACTTCAAATTACGTCATGCAGTAATCAAAATCAACATATATCGGGGAAAAAATAGAAATTTTAACGATTTAGAAGGAAACGGAGTATAACAATCGAGAAAAGTCCCAATTTGGTCCTTAAACTATTTAAATTGGGACTTTTTAGTCCTTGAACTATTAAACGAGACTTTTTCGTCCTTGAACTATTGTAAAGAGGGACTATTTGGTCCTTCCGTTATTTCTTCTGTCAATGAACCGTTAGGCCTGCTTACATGGCACCAAGCGGTCCCATTTGGAGCTGACTAAGCACCACCAAAAAAAAAAATAATAAATAAAAATATCATGCGGTAATTACCCAAATTCACTCACTTACCGTATCCCCTTCTTCATTCACTACGCTAAGAACACGGTAGAGAGAGAAAGCGATAACAATGGAGTAGTATCGAGCTATCTTGGAAGATATTCATAGATTCAAGCCACGGTTTCAACTACTTCAAGTAAGTTTCTTTTCATGAAGTGAAATTCAAATGATTCAAGCATTAATTTGAGAGGGAAAAACGAGAGCATTGTGGGAACTTTCGTATCTTATTTTCTCAGTAAAAAGAATTACAGAGAAAGAAGATATTTATATGGACTTTAACTACTAACTAACTACCTTGACAAACAACCAAATAACAAGCAAACCTTCTAAAAGAGATTATTACTAAAAGACCCCTTAACTCTACAAACTTAACTCCAAAACTCTTGAGTTAACACCGTGCTTGAAACCTGATATAAGTGTTGAAGATCATGCTGCATTTCTTCTTTTACAATCGCATTAGAACAATGCAAATTACCTTGATCTTTATCCACAATACCCCCCCCCCCACAAGTTGAAGGGCTGAATGGAGATGAAACCCTTAACTTGTGCAAAAAAGACCAATGTAGAACCTTTCCCAAAGCTTTAGTAAAGACATCAGCTAGCTGAGCAATAGAAGGCACATGTTTAGGGATCAACAAACCCTTCTGAATATGATCCCTAACAAAATGACAATCAAGCTCAATATGCTTAGTTCTAGCGTGATAAACTGGATTGGTAGCAATAGCAATGGCTGCAGCACTATCACAAAACATAGTGACAGGAAGAGAAACATGAACTTGAAGATCAAGAAGAAGACTGTGCAACCATAACACCTCACAACATGCTGTAGCCAGAGCTCTATATTCAGCTTCAGCTGATGATCGAGCAATAACACTTTGCTTCTTGGAATGCCATGAAACCAAGGAAGGACCAAGAAACAAACAGAAACCAGAAACTGATTTACGATCATCAGGATTACTACCCCAATCACTATCACAAAACCCTTGAAGAAGAAGAGAATTTGTGGAAGGAAAATGTAAACCTTGACCAGGAGCAGCTTTAATATATCTTAACACCCTAAAAACAGCTTGCAAATGAGGAGCTCTAGGTTGATGCATGAATTTTGTGCCTCACTTGGATAGAAAAAGCAATATCAGGTCTAGTGATTGTAAGATACAATAGCTTCCCAACCAGCTGTCTATAGAGAGAAGGATCAGAAAGCACATCACCAACAGAACTGCTCAATTTGCAATTAGGATCAAGAGGAATGGTAAGAGGTTTTGCATCAGTTAGACCAGCAGCTTGCAAAAGATCTAGGGCATATTTCCTTTGATTAAGATGAAAACCAGAAGAATTACGCAAAACCTCAATACCCAAATAATACTTGATATCTCCCAAGTCTTTAATGCTGAATGAAACATCCAAAAACTGTTTGAGAGAAACAATATGTGCCAAGGAAGAACCAGCAACCACAATATCATCCACATACACCAAAACTACAGTGAAAGATGAAGGAGATTTGAGAGTGAACAAAGAATAATCTGCATGTGACTGAGTATAACCAAGAGAAATGAGAGCTGATGTAAGCTTAGCAAACCATTGGCGAGAAGCCTGCTTTAAGCCATATAAAGACTTCCTCAATTTACAAACCAAACCTGGTTTAGAAAGCTTATAACCCTGAGGAACAGTCATATAAACCTCTTCAGACAATTCACCATGCAAAAAGGCATTATTAACATCCAATTGCTGAACAAACCAATGCTTAGATGCAGCAATAGCCAATACACATCGAATAGTAACCATCTTGGCCACAGGAGAAAAAGTCTCATGATAATCAATTCCCTCTGATTGAGTGTAACCCTTGGCAACTAGTCTGGCTTTGTATCTCTTCACTGAACCATTTGCATGATATTTGACCTTATAAATCCATCTACAACCAATGGGATGTTTGCCAATAGGTAGAGAAACCAAATCCCAAGTATGATTTGATTCTAAAGCATCAATTTCTTTGTTCATAGCATCAATCCATTTTATATCCTTACATGCTTGAGTATAAGAAGTAGGTTCTACTATATGAGCAATTGCATTAATAAAATGCAACTGAGAAGGAGAACAATTATTGTATGACAAATATTTGGAAATAGAATACTTGTGAACAGAATTAGCAATTGATTTGGGCAACTGTACTTCATAATCTTTTAGTTTAGAAGGAAGTAATCGCACCCTTGAAGATGTTCTAGGAACCTGAGGAACAAGAGGAGGAGATGAACTGGAATTGTTATCAGAGGATGAACTGGAATGAGAAGAAAAGTCACCAGAACCATGAAAAGAATTGTGATCAGATGATGAACGGGAAGGAGAAGATGAATTGGAATTAGGAGATAAGTGAGTGGGAAGAGAGACATTAGGAGAAGATATACCATAAGATTCTGCTGAAGGAAGGGGAAGAGTAGGATGAACTGTAGGAGATTCATCATTAGACCAAGACAAAGGAATAGACTGAACTGAAGAAGGATTGGAAGAAAGGAATGGGAAAATGTTCTCATGAAAGATCACATGTCTACTAATGAAAATCTGCTTATTGGAAAGATCATACAACTTGTACCCTTTTTGACCAAAAGGATAGCCTAAGAACACAGATTTAACAGCTCTTGGGGAAAATTTATCATTGGAATGAATTGAAGCATATGATAGACAACCAAAAGCCTTGAGATGATGATAAGAAGGCTCAGAATTATGTAACAATTGAGATGGGACTTTGTAATTTGTGGTAATGGTTGGCAACAGATTGACAATGTGAGTAGCAGTTAACAAACAAAGTCCCCAAAAGGAAATGGGCAAACCAGATTGAAATCTCAATGCTCTAGAAATATTCAACAATTGTTGATGTTTTCTTTCTACCACACCATTCTGTTGAGGTGTCCTAACACAAGCACTTTGATGTATGATGCCAAGAGAAGCAAGAAAAGGAACAACATCTTTATTGAAGAACTCAGAACCTTTCTTAAACACAGGTTTGGAATAACCTGTTCCAACATTGTTTGAATACGCAGAACCAATAGACTGAGAATGAGAAGATCCTCCAGATGAATAACCAGAATTTGAAGCATTCGTATAAGGACCTCTATGAATATTCATGGCCATATTATCATTAGATCCAGGTATATAACCATGATTGAGAGACTCATCCAATTTAACCATACCAAAAGCTTGATCAATTGTTGGCAAAGGTACAGTTCTCAAAATTTGACCTCTAACTGATGAAAATCCATCACCTAATCCCATTAGAAATTGCATCAACTTCTTACGATCATCCTTGTGAATACTTTCACGAGATAAACCACAATTACAAGGACAACAACAGGAATTAATAGCATCAATAGCTTGAAGTTCATCCCAAAATCTTTTCATCTTATGAAAATAAATCTCAACAGAATTGTTACCTTGCTCAAGTCGATGCAAATCCTTCTCGATTTGAAAAATTCTATGGCCATCAATGTGTGAAAATCGATGATGCAGCTGAATCCAAGCAGCATTAGCAGTAGTCACATAATTGAGGCTATTTCCGATTTCATCACTCACAGAATTCAAAATCCATGATATAACCATATCATTAGCTCTTCTCCAAAGCATATGTAATTGAGTTCCTGTAGCTGGTTCAACAAATGATCCATCAGCTATACACAATTTGGTTTTAGCAGATAATGCAATTTCCATCGATCGTCGCCATGTACTGTAATTTTCAGAACCAATCAATTTCTTAGAAACTAAACTGAGTGAAGGATGATCATTATTATGGAAGAATAATGGATGCATATTTGATTCGAGAGAAATTTCAACATTTGAGGTTGAAGAATCACGAGATGAATTTGTTTGAGCTTCAGCAGCCATGGAAATGAACGAAAAAAAAATCAAAAGAGATTTGTCAAATTTGAAGTTGAAAATCGAATCAAGGAAAGGCAAAAACAATTGCGATCAGATCGCAAAAGCTTTGATACCATTTCATGAAGTGAAATTCAAATGATTCAAGCATTAATTTGAGAGGGAAAAACGAGAGCATTGTGGGAACTTTCGTATCTTATTTTCTCAGTAAAAAGAATTACAGAGAAAGAAGATATTTACATGGACTTTAACTACTAACTAACTACCTTGACAAACAACCAAATAACAAGCAAACCTTCTAAAAGAGATTATTACTAAAAGACCCCTTAACTCTACAAACTTAACTCCAAAACTCTTGAGTTAACACCGTGCTTGAAACCTGATATAAGTGTTGAAGATCATGCTGCATTTCTTCTTTTACAATCGCATTAGAACAATGCAAATTACCTTGATCTTTATCCACAATATTTCTTTGATTATTTACTGTGTTGAGTAATTTCTTGTTTGTTTTTAATTTATCAATGTCTAGGGTTTGTTAGGGTTTTGAGGTTGAGGGTGAGGGTGACCCATTGCACTTTCAGGTTCCTGTTCAGGCAACAATTCCCTCTTCCGTTCCCAGGGGTCTCTTGGACTGACTGGGTCTCTTTCTTTCTCAGGTGGTCTTAATGCATCATTCACAAGAAGGAAAAGAAATTTTATTACATCTGAATCTCTACAACAACAGTCCAAGAAGAAAAGAAGCATGAATTAGTTACATTTTGGTGTTGTGTGTTCAGTTGGGTTGGGTTGTGCACTCTATTTATTTTCTTTTGGTGGATGTTAGAACTTAGTAAACTGTGCAATACTATTGTGCACATTTTATTTTGATGTTTGGCTTTTGAAAACTTTATGGGGTCCCATGTTTATGGACATGTTTTTTGAAACACACCAACATCTATTATGGTGATTTTGGAAAAAGTTTAATGAAGATGTTTGATTTTATGAATTTGTTTGGACATACAGTTGTATGGGCATGTATTGAACCGATATTTTACTTTGTTTCTGCTTCAGGCTATGAACTGAGATTTTACTTTGTTTTTTTTTTTTTTAATTTGCTATTCCTACGTTCCTAAGTAAATGTTCAAAATAATTTCAAAATAAAATACTCCCTCCGTCCCAGGAAATGGTTCACCATTTTTGGTCCGACACGCAAATGGGACGTCATTTTGGGTAAAAGGTAAAGCATTTTCTGGGACGAAGAGAGTATAATAAATTTTTAATATGTTTTCCATAGTCAAATGGCTGAAGGACATTTATTTGGTGCCATGTCAGCCGCCATGTAAGTAGGCCTAACGGTACATTGACAGAAAAATAACGGAAGGACCAAATAGTCCCTCTTTACAATAGTTCAAGGACGAAAAAGTCTCGTTTAATAGTTCAAGGACTAAAAAGTCCCAATTTAAATAGTTTAAGGACCAAATTGGGACTTTTCTCTATAACAATCAATGCAAAAAGGGTACAGTTAGCAATCAAATTAAAGCAGATCAGTTAACTTACAGATGGGGCAAATGAAAATGTTGACGATTAAACGAGATCCCAAGAAATAACTTCCAGGCAGGGAGGGAGAAATGATTAGATTGAACAAGTGATTTTGTAAGTTAAGGAGAGAAGTTTAGAGAGAGAGGATTGGGGAAACCCTAAGCAGTGAAGAAGGTGGGGGTGGGGTTTACTTGGGAGCATCTGCGACAAAAATGTGAGGAGGGAGAGAGAGAGAGAAGTGAGAGGTGCGGTGAACTTTTGTGTTTTTTTTTTCAATTTTTTTGTTAAAACGGCTGCAAGCCTGCAACAAACAATTTTTTTTTTTTTTTTTTTTTTTTTTACAATAGGAAAGGATGCAACAAACATTTGCGGATTAGAGCTATCAATCCGGGAAAACAAGCCGAAATGGGATGGAACAATGCGAGATAAGAAAACGTTAATATTAAGGTTTTAAAAAGCGCTAGGCGGATGTTAGGCGGCTGAGCCGGGTCTAGCGCCTAGGCGGGAATTAGTCGAGATTAGTCGGGATCTAGGCGGGGCTTAAAACTAGGCGTTGGAGAGGGGCCTAGGCGCCCTTAGGCGGGGGGGTCTTTTAGAACACTGGTTAATATTATAAAACTAAAATATAGCTACAACAACAACAACAACAACAACAACAACAACAAAGCCTTAGTCTCAAAATAATTTGGGGTCGGCTAACATGAATCATCATATGTTATCGTGAAAAAAAAAATAAATAAAATAAAAATAAAAATAAAAAAAATAAATAAATAAAAATAAAAATAAAAATAAAAATAAAAATAAAAATAAAATAAAATAAAATAAAATAAAACAAAATAAAATAAAATAAAATAAATAAAATATAAAAAAAATAAACAAATAAAAAATCAACCCCCCACTTGGATTTTTGCCCTCCACTCCGGCCTCTTCAACACCATACTTTCATCCACTCCAAGTAAATTCATATCATTTTCAATTACTCTAATCCAAGTTTGTTTGGGTCTTTCCCTACCCCTCGCCATTTTATCATTTCTCCACTGTTCCGGCCTCCTAACCGGTGCATCACTCGGTCTCCTTCTCACATGTCCAAACCACCGTAGACGATTTTCCCTCATTTTATCCTCAATGGGCGCAACTCCTACTTTACCTCTGATCACCTCATTCCCCAATCGATCCTTTCTTGTATGACCGCACATCCATCGAAGCATACGCATCTCCGCCACATTCATCTTATCCACGTGACACTGTTTCACGGCCTAACATTCGGTGCCGTAAAGCAATGCCGGCCTAATCGCCGTGCGGTAGAATTTTCCCTTTAATCTATTGGGCATGCCGCGATCACACAGAAACCCTGTAGCACTCTTCCACTTCAACCAACCTGCTTTAATCCTATGAGCCACATCTCCATCTATTTCTCCATCCTTTTGGATAATGGATCCAAGATAGCGAAAAAACTCAGAAGCTTGGATAATATTTCCATCAAATGTGACCGCCCCTGCCTCCCTACTTCCAACTCTGCTAAACTTACACTCCAAATATTCCGCCTTGCTTCGCTAATCGAAAACCTCGAGATTCCAAAGTGTGTCTCCACAACTCCAATTTACTTTCAACACCCTCTCTTGTCTCATCAATCAAGACAATATCATCTCGCGAACATCATACACTTTGGTATATCATCTTGACCGACCTCGTCAATTCGCCTATTATCAAAGCAAAAAGAAAGGGGCTAAGTGCGGAACCTTGATGCACTCCAATCTTTATAGGGAACTCTTCAGCCTTTCCCAACACTAGTCTCGTACACAAGTACTAACTCCATTATACATGTCCTTGATAATATCAATATATTTCTTTGAAACACCCTTCTTTGCTAATGCCCACCAAAGTACCTCTCTTGGCACTTTATCATACGCCTTCTCCAAATCAATGAAAACCATATGCAAATCTTTCTTTTGATCCCGATATTTCTCCATGGTTTGTCTCATAAGATATATTGCCTCCATTGTCGATCTTCCTGGCATAAACCCAAATTGGTTATCCGAAATATCCACAATTTTTCTCAGCCAGCCTTTGTGCAATTACTCTTTCCCAAAGTTTCATAGTATGGCTCATTAGTTTGATCCCCCGATAGTTGGCACAATCTTGGACATCACCTTTATTCTTATACAAATGGATCAGAGTACTCTTCCGCCACTCCAATGGCATTGTGTTAACTCTCCATATCTTGTTAAATAGCGTTGTTAACCAATCTACTCCCCTCTCCCCGAAACATCTCCAAACCTCAATTGGTATACCATCCGGTCCAACGGCTTTCTTCAATCTCATCTTCTTCATTGCCATTTCCACTTCACTCTTTCGAATTCTCCGCATAAAATCTCGATTAACCATACTCGAAGAGATATTTAAATCTCCAACATCCTGCTCTTGACCGCCATTGAACAAGTTATCAAAGTACGAACTCCATCTATCTTTTATCTCTTTATCCCCGACTAAAACTCTTTGGTCTACATCCTTCACACATTTAACCGTCTCAATATCTCGTGTCCTCTTATCCCTCATACGAGCGAGTCTGTAGATGTCCTTTTCCCCTTCTTTTGTATCTAACTTATCATAAAGTTTCTGATTCACCTTTGCTCTTGCGTCTCTTCGCTTTCTTAGCCTCTCTTCTAGCTTCCTTATACTTCACATAGTTCTCGTCGCTCCTACATTTCCCCAATAATTTGTAGCATTCTCGCTTGCCCTTTATTGCTTGTTTTACTTCCTCGTTCCACCATGATGTGTCCTTACTTGGTGGCCCATTTCCTCTAGATTCTCCAAGGACTTCTTTCGCCACCTCCTTTATGGTATGTACCATCTTAATCCAAGTCGAATCTATATCCATATCCTCCATATTATCCGCCCAAATACCGGTATCGACCATCTTAGCTACAAATTTCGGTTGATTTTCCCCTTGAAGTCTCCACCAATTGATTCTAGGGTCTACCCGTGATTTTCTCTTCCTCGAAATTCTCTTACTTCGAAAATCAAGTACCACCCGCCTATGTTGAGTTGTCGTGCTCTCACCCGAACAACCTTGCAATCCGTATAACTCTTTCTACAAGTATTTCTTACTAAGAAGAAGTCAATCCGACTCGCATTACCTCCACTCCTATAGGACACCAAGTGAGATTCTCTCTTCTTGAACCAAGTGTTCATTATACTCAAGTCATATGCCAACGCAAAGTCCAGGATACTATTTCCTCGCTTCATTCCTCTCTCCAAAACCAAAACCTCCATGTATGCTCTCAAAGCCATGTCGACTAGACCCAACATGTCCGTTCAGATCACCACCAATCACTAATTTCTCACCACTAGGTACTCGTTGCACTACCTCCTCCAAATCTTCCCGTAACACTTGTTTAATAGATGCATCCAACCCTACTTGTGGTGCATAAGCGGAAATAATAGTTATAATCTCATCACGTATCACCAGTTTAATGCCCATAATTCGATCACTCTTCCTGTACACTTCCACCACATCATTACTATACTCCTTATCAATAATGATACCCACTCCATTTCTACCCTTATCCTTTCCTGAGTACCAAAGCTTAAAACCCCAAGGCGATATTTCTTTTGCTTTCTCTCCAACCCACTTAGTTTCCTGTAGACACATTATGTGAATCTTCCTCCTCCTCATAACTTCCACCACCTCTGCTGATCTCCCTGTCAATGATCCAATGTTCCAAGTTCCAAAGCGCATCCCACTACCCTTACACCTACCATGGACTAGCTTCTTTACCCGCACTCGTCTGCAATGCGAGAACCCTTTCAATTTATGTTAAAGCATTAAATTGAAAATATAAGATTAATCTTTTAAAATCCAACAAGATAAATATTTGTTAAATTTATAAAATAGTTTAATCAACAAAAAAACAAAGGACATTAAAAAAAAAAAAACTAAGAAATACTCCCTCCGTCCCACTACAACCTTCATAGTTACTGTTTACATGGAAATTAAGAAAAAGTGTAGTGGAGTAGGTGTTGTGATTATAAAAAGTGAGATAGAAAATAATAATTAAATTGTTGTTATAATTATGACACGTAGGTCTCATTAATATAAAAGTAATAAAACATTTCTATTTTATAAAGTGCGTAATTTGTAATAGGACGCTTAATGAAAAAAGTGTGTAGTGGTACGAAGAGAGTAAGTGCTAAAATACATTTGAGATTAGAAAAAATTAAAATTAAAATTATAAAAATTCGGGACGTGTCGTTCCATCCTTTCCCGTCTTGTCCCGCATCTCAAACGGGATGTCCCAAATAGACCCGCTTTTATACGGGATTAGAATATGCTATCACATCCAATCCTATTGGTATGGCGGGACCGGACATCCCCACGAAATGATCTCAATTTGACGGCTCTATATGGGGAAACGCTCTACCTACATAAAATTTTGTGATTAGTAATATGATAAAAAAAATCTACAAAATGTAGTGTGATTTAAATATTTTTTCCATTAAGTAATAGTTCCTCTAATCTCATAATAAATATCATAATTTTCATTTTGGTTTGTACCATTTTTAAATAAGAAAAGTATCTTGGTACAATTTTATCATTTTATAAGTAATATACAAATTAGTAAAACACTTTTTTAAAAACATTGACAAATCAATTGCAAATTATTATGAGGCTCCGTTTGTTTCGCGTAAAACTACTTACGGAAAATGATTTTTCGTAAAATATTTTTCGAAAAATGAAAATATTTTTCGAAAAATGAGATAAAAATATTTACGAATGTTTAGTAAGGAAAATGTTTTCCGAAAAATATTTTCATGTGTTTAATGAAAATATTTTTCGATAAAAACATAATTTGAGATAAGTTGAAAAAGATATGGTGAGGTATGGTGATGGAGGTTGGGTGGTAGGGTAGCAGGTGGGGTGAAGTGGGTGGGTGTAGGGTAGGGTAGGGTAGGAGTATGATAGAGGTAGGATAAAAAATAATTAAAAAATAAATTAATTTAATTATAAGTAAAAAAAGTTTGATCGTGGGTGGGGGGGTTGGTGGGTGGGTTGGTGGGGGTGGTGAGGGTTGTTAATGCTTGAAAATGGGGAAGTTGTTAAAATATAATATTAAAATGAATAAAAATATATATTTTGACCTTGAGGTGGTGGTGGGAGTGGGACATTGTTAAAAATAAATTTAAAATAATTAAATTTTTTTGACCCGGCGGGGGCAAGGGGGTGGTGGTGGTGAGTGGAGTGGGGAGTTGTTAAAAATAAATTTAAAATGACTAAATTTTTTTTACCCGACGGGGGGTGGGGGCAGGGAGTGGTGGTGGTGAGTGGGGTGGGGATGGGGGCAGGGAGGTGGTGGTGAGTGGGGTGGGGTGGGGGTGGTGAGGGGGGAGGGAGAATTGTAAAATCTAATTTTAATATAAATATTTTCTTTATAAGGAGATGGGGTAGGGATGATTGATGTGGGGTGGGTAACGTGGGGGTGTATGAAAAGTTAGGTGTGTGTGTGTGATGGTGTTAATATTTTTCGAAAAATATTTTATTTAGAAAAAATGCGTAAGTCATTTTAGTTAGAAAAGTGGGGAAAATATTTTTTGAAAAACATTTTCTCCATTTTCCGGTGCTTACCAAATACCAAATAATGGGGCAAACATTTTTCGAAAAATATTTTCCCTAAAAGAAACGGAGCCTAAGAGGAAGGAAGTTTTACACATACATTACAAAATGTTATACATCTTTACATTTACTATAAAAAGTTTACATATTGTTGTAAAATTCTTACACTGTATGTAATAAAAGTTTTACATATACATTATTTTAAATATTTACCTTCTACTTATTCCGTTTGATTTAAAGTTCTTATCTTTCTTTTTAATTTATTTTAGTTTATAATTTTTAATTATTTTATTTTCTAAAATAGACAATGAGACTTGATGCTGCAAGAATCGTGCTTATCAATCTCCGTCCACGTGGTAAGACTAATCACTTGGCTCCTTGACCTAAAACACAGAACCCACGACTAGCCAGAATGGACTCCGGCGAAGACCCTCGGGCGTGAGAGTAAGTATGATGTATGAGAGCTCTAATATTATGATGAACAGATGTATTCAAAATAACAAAGAGCAATTACCTTGAAACGGTTGATGCTGCCTTGTATTTATAGTTGTTGATGAGAGTTGTATTTGTGGTAGGATTGCATGAAATCCCTTAATTTGAGGAACAAATTCGTGATTAGAGATCTTGTCCATAAATAACTCCTGATTTGTTGGGAGTCTCGTCACGCAAGGAATTGTAGATTCGCCAGGACTCTGTAGGTCGACGTAACGATGTATGTCGAGGTCGCCTGTTGGGTCTAGGTCGACCTGACCGATGGGTAGGGCTGAACCGTACCCGAATAGCATACGGATCGTAGAGTCGGGCCAAGCTAGGTCGGGACCTCGTAGGTCGGACAATGAGCATAGGTCGACTGATCATGTTGATGGGCCTTGGGCCTAGTAATAATTGGGCCTAGCCCACTGAGAATGTGGTGGCAATAATAGGTAGATGACTGGGCTGTACTCACTGGACCTAACTCGTCACTTTTATTCTGTTCAGTGGCCCCCAACTTTCTGAGTTGACTTTGTCGACCAGGAAGTTAAAGAAATTTTGATGAAGCTTGATGTGTCTCGCAAGTCGACGCTTGAGTTGATGTTTACTTGACTATTAGTGACGTGGCTCAATCCTGGTCGTTGGCTGCGGACGGCTGGATTAGTTGAAGCGCCGGAATTCCGTAATGATTACCTCCTCGAAAACCGTCCGAGTATTTAAATGTTGATTTAACCGTTTGGAAAACCCTTCACTTTCCATTTCAAGAAAGGATTTTGAAAAAGAAAAACCCTTTTCCTCCTAGGATTTGACGAAGCTTCCGAATTCAGGCGTATAATTTTCCCAGAAAAGGCGGAGCTCTTGATTTCTGGTGCCCTTTATTTCGTTCGTGCAACCTTCGTTACCGACGCAATTTGGGGTATTCCTTGATTTCCTTGATTTTCCGTCTGTCTTCGAATTTTTCTTTTTATTTTTGCCATGGCTAGAACCTTTAGTAGCGAACCAGGAGATTGGTATGGCTACTGCAATGTCAATCGCAGAGTATATAAGCACTTGAACGGAGTATGGAGAGAGATGACTGTCGAGGAGTGTTCTTCGATTTTGACCCGGTGGGGTTTGCGTTTTAACGAATTAGGTTTGCGTGTAGGAGAAACTCTAGGTGCTTTAGAGACGAACGACCCAAGAGTTGTTTCCTTTAACCTTTTCCACGAGCTGCTCGATCATATAGCTCTGTTTTATGTCCGAGGTTCCAACAAACCTTCCTTCCTTAGGAATAGAAAAGGATTTCCTGGAGAATCTAGGTCGCCCCTTAGTACGTCCACTAGGTCCCTTGAAGTCGCATAAAGGACTGATTCCCCTATTTCCTCTTCTTCTTGTACAGATAAGGCAGTTCAAGGGGGAGCTACAGCTTCAACTTCTTCAAGTCCTCGAATTGTGGATGCCTTTGAGTCCTCCGTTGTACCCGGGAGGAATGAAAGGGGATGCGTGCCTCCTAGGCCGCGTCGAGGGAAGCAGAACTTTCAATCCCAAATAGACATGGTATACAATTTTTGTGAGGTGGATAGGAAGGAGTTCACTGTGACCATCTACAGCAAGAAAGAGTTCATGTCTCGGTTCTGTAGTACGTTCACTAAAGATCCCACTAGGGTGGCGTTCTTCTATGGCCAATTCGAGGCCGGCCTGAGGTTGCCATTGGATCCCTTCATTAATGAATTTTTGGAGTGTATGGATGCCTTTCCTCTCCAACTGGGAGCTAACACTTGTAGAGTTCTGGTGTGTTTTATCATGGTGTGTAGGTTTTTAGGCTATGAGCCTTGTATGAGAGTCTTTAGGGAGTTCTTCAGTGTTAAGGTTGATAAGACCGACCTGGGAATTAGCATCCCTCTAAGCCCAATGCCCCTAAACTGTTTGTCAACCTTCCCAGCAAGGTGAGTGGCTAGAATTCTCATGTCATGGTGGTGGAGAGTAGGAGAGGATGGGAGTTTCCTTTGCCCAGCGCTGAAACCAAGGTTGTAGGAAAGGATGGGAGTTTCCTTTGCCCAGCGCTGAAACCAAGGTTGTGAGAGAGGAGGATTATTGGGAGCCTGTGAGTACGCCAATCCAATTCGCGACCCTTTATAAGTACTTTTTAATATAATAAAACTGTACTAGGGGCGTTTTGGTAAATTTTCGGTCCATTCCGAGACTTTCGGGAACTTTTTATAAGTTTTTTGCGAAGGACGTACTTTTAAGTCTTTTCTCTGGGCCAAAGGACCTACAAGGAATTAAAGCATTTTGGACCTAGGAGGAATTACCTTGGAAGGTTCCAGAACGGCAAGTTGGCGCCAGAAGCAGTTATTGGCTTGTCCCATCGTGCGACACTACGAGCCACGGAAAGTCGAAGCGTAACGTCGTGCGACGCAAGTAGCCCTCATCAGCAACCTATAAATAAGACCCTACCCCTCTCATTTCAGGGGCCCTTTTCAGCCTCCCTACTGTCACTCTGTCAAAATATGCCCAGAACCTCGTCTCTCTCCTCCTTCCATACAAACCTACACCAATTCCCTTGAATTCTCTCATCTCTCATACACACCTCACCCATCTACCTTCATACACTACATACCATTGAAGATCTAAGGCCAGCACTCCATCTGTGCTCGAATCCACATTATGCAACTGATTTGAAGGTCACTCCACCTAACTTGGTGTAGTGATTGTGGATCTACAAGGGTGACAACTCTCTCCCTCCTCTCTCTTATATCTTGCAATTTTTCATAATTCATTGCAATTTCTATTCATCCACTTGATAATTAAGCTTCATCTGCTTTAATTATCAAGTGGCAATTGCCATCTCTCTGTTTAATCTCATTGTTTCATAATTACTTCATGCTCATGATTTAAATTGGATGTAATTGTGATTTGTTCATCAAAGGAGTGTGGATCTCTCCATATCCACACCCCTTTGATTCGATTGAATGTTGATTCGCATGTTCTCTGTTTAGATTGTTGATGTAATTAGATCTATTTTGTCCTTGATGTTTCTGTAATTTAGCGATGTAAAACCTCTGCAGAATGGCATGTTATGTCACGCGACACAACTGGCCTCCCAGGTCCTGTGTCACGCGACACAACTAGCCAGTCTGCAGCAGGTTCAGTTCAGTTGTAATTTCTGCTTAATCTCCATTGTAATCAGGTTGTGGTCTCCTGTATAAATGACTCACAAGTTGTAATTCTATATGTTCATCAATAAACAAAGCATTGAAATGCATTTTATCACATATTATGTCTCACACAATTTGCACACACTTATTGAATGAATTGGATGTTGAACATAGAAAGACTCGTTTACGAGGCATGTTGGGTGAACTCTCGGTTCTTCCCAACACGTAACCTGACCCCCGAACCCATATTCTCATTTCAAAAAGGTTTTCAATGTTTCCTTTAAAACGGCGTGGCGACTCTCAAATTTTCTAAAATTTCGGCGAGCGTTCATTCAGAGCCATACTGGCATGCCGAGTTGTATAAGAAGTTGGTCGAGCTGGCTGATAAGGGACCCATCAGTTGGGACATTCTGGGGACCACCAAAAACAATTACATCCAGGCTGGGATGATGATCGGTGATGGGGATGTGGTGCCTCTAGTTCCCAATGTTAGATGCACAAGGTACCCTGATTGGGTTACCCATGAGGGGAATCGATTTAGGTTTGAAAGAGAATGTCACTCTTGCAAGGGGGAAGCAGGCTACTGTAGGTTCAAGATGGACCATTTTGGTGGTAAGTTTATATTCGTCTTTATCTCTTAACTCGTCTATTGATTGCTCGTATGTAGAACTTTCAGCTCGTACATAGAACCTGTTTGGATTGTATGTGTAACTCTTAGCTCGTCAATAGTTTACTCGTATGTAGAACATGCAGCTCGTACATATCTTGCTCGTACATAGAACTCGTAGTTCCTATGTAGAACTTTTATTTGTCGAACTAACCCTTTGTTACCTTGGTCTTGTGCAGTTCTGACTCCTGAACAAGAAACCAACATGGGACGAGTCATTGATATAAGGAAGAGCAAGAAGAGCTGCGGGACTGCCAATGCCCGAGAGAATCGTGAGACAGAGGGGGCCAAGCGTCATGAGCTTTTGAAACTGGTTGACCAGGATACTGCCAAGTATATTCCTGTAGAAGATGAGCTCGAGCAACTGGAGGAAGAGCGAGCTGGGGATGATGCCCTAGAGGCCAATGTTGCTAAAGTCGAGACGATTGATCAAACTGAGGAGCTAAGGAAAGTGGTTCTTCAAGTCACCACTAGAGCTAAGGCCAAAGCTAGGTTGCCTATTATTGATATCGATGAAGAGGAGGAAGAAGACGACGACGCCCCCCTCAGCAAGAAAATAAGGACCAAGAAATCCAAACTTGACCCGCCGCCTGAACGGGTAGATGCATCAGCTAGTGGTTCCTTGTCTCCCTTTCTCCAGGTTTTGTACTCCGACCTCGTCCAAGCTCGAGTGGACAAGCTGAGTGACGTTCTGCCCTTTACTGGAGTAAACAGCTCGGTGAGGGAGTATCCTGAGCTCGAGTATGGCCAGGTGATCGTGAGGAGATCTGCTGACCAAGACTTGGTCAAGAAATTTATTGATAAGGGCTTGACAGCTGAAACGTTCTGAGAAAGATCTGGAATGGTCCACTCCGAGGTAATACTTGAAATATTTTTATATCATCATGGGTTTTTGCTTTTGTTCGTCTAATCCCCTTAACTCGATCTTGGCCAATCTGATCCTTTTTGTTTACTCGACGTTGCAGTCTCTCGCTATGATTGAGGCAGCCACTAGCTATTGGAAGGCCACGGAGGAACAAGAGAGACTTGCCAAATCCATGCTGGCTCGTAAAACTGACGAACTGAAGAAGCTGGAGGAAGATTACGCCAAGCTGAAGGAGGAGCACTCTGATTTGGACTCAGCATATGAAATTCTTAAGCTTGTGAAAGATGCTGCTTTGAAAAATAAGGAAGAGACCTGGGGCAAACTTGGAAGTGTCCAGAAGGAGCTTGCTAACCTCAAGGAGGATAAGAAGAAGGTCGACCGGGACCTGGAGGTGGCGACCCAAACGATGGAAGAGAGCACTCAGATGCTGAATAAGAAAATATATGACCTGAAAGTTGCTCGCCAACAGTGGGAGGCCGAGCTAACCGTTGCCATAGGTGCTGCCAAGGAAGCTGCTGGCAAGGAGGCAGTGAAGACCTATAAAGAGAGTGACGAGTGCCATAACTACGTCACTGTGAAGGCAAGATCATTCTTTGACGTGGGTCGGAGTCATATGGCTCGTCGTATTGTAGTGGATCCCACCTTTAATATTTCAATCGAACAATTGGCCAAGTGGGCCTCTGAGGATCCGTACAATATGTCAGCTCGCCAAGGCCATCGTCTGGTGCCTTACAATGAGAACGACTTAGCCACCATTGCCCAAGATGATGCAGAGATGGCAGCCGAACCCTAGGTTCCTCCTCCCATTGATAATGTCAATTTTAATACTCTTTTGGAGGAGCTAGAGGAACCAGACGAGTTGGCATTTGAAGGTGATACTCCCCGGCAAGGTTTTTTCGAGTCAGGTAAACCCATTGATCTCCAACAGCATGAAGAAAATGTAGAAGGCCGAGCTACCACAAGCGGCCAGGTTGAAGCCGATCTAGCTACTTGAATTTAATTTGAATGGTTTGTGTAATGAACAAGTCCCAAACAATCTTTGTTTTTGCTTTGTAAATGTCAAAGCCTTAGCCCAGTTTTTGGGAGGCATTCTAACTTATAATTTTTTGCTAGCTCTAGTCCTAGCCCATTTTGGGGGACTGAGCCTTTACTTAATCGTAGCTGACCTTTAACGCTTTGAGTTTTATGCTTTTGATTTCAGCATGAATGTATGTCGAACTAGATTTAATAGACAAATAAGTCTCTATAAGCTTTTGATCGGACTGGTTTATTGATAACACAGTCGACCTTATACTTTGTATAGTTTTTTTGAAAACGAGATTGACTAAGAGTCGAATCTGTTTAAGGGAACGAAGCTGACTAGGATTCGAGCTTGTTAGAACGAGGTCGACTTAGATGTCGGGCCTGTTTAAAGGAACGAAGCTGACTAGGAGTCGAGCTTGTTAGAACGAGGTCGACTTAGATGTCGGACCTGTTTAAAGGAACGAAGCTGACTAGGAGTCGAGCTTGTTAGAACGAGGTCGACTTAGATGTCGGACCTGTTTAAAGGAACGAAGCTGACTAAGAGTCGAGCTTGTTAGAACGATGTAAAAATGCAACACAATGTTGAATAGAACTGCAACTTTTATTGACGTAGAAATAGGCTTACATCGAATATGGAGAGCTAGAACTATAACAAACTCAAACTTGAAAACTGAACTAACTTTAAAGCTGAAAAATTGAACTAGAAGTAATATTTGATAAGGTGGGTAACATGCCATGGGTGCTTTAACTCTTCACCACCTGGATGAGCGATCATATAAGTTCCCTCTTTGATAATTCGAGTAACAATGTAGGGACCTTCCCAGTTGGGAGATAACTTGTTATGCTGAGTTCTCCTACCCGTTGCCTCGATTTTCCTTAGCACGTGATCACCTACTTGGAAGGATCTCGTCTTTACCTTCTTATCATGATAACTCTTGGTCCTCTGCTTGTAATTGACCATTCGTAGATAAGCTGTATCTCGCTTCTCGTCAATCAGGTCCAAGTCGATCAATCTGTTGGTGTCGTTCTGCTCTTGGTCGAATAAGAACCACTCTGGCTATAGGAAATCGCAGTTCCGCCGATGCCATGGCCTCTGATCCATATGTAAGAGCAAATGGGGTTTCCCCGTAGGACCCCGAATGGTTGTGCGAACTGCCCAAAGAGCAAGGAGGAGTTCGTCCAACCAGTTGCTACGTCGACCAACCAAGCCCGTCTTTAGTGCAGAAAGAACTAATTTGTTAGCAGCTTCAGCCTGCCCATTACCTTCAGGATAGGCGACATATGATTGCCAATGCTTTATCCCTACTCGATTCATTTCTTCTTCAAAGGCTCATGAGAATTGCAGCCCGTTGTCCGACACAATAGCTCGAGGTATCCCAAAACGACACCAAATGAAGTCATGAATGAAGTTGATGGCATTTTCCTCTGTAATTCTAGCTAGTGGCTTTGCTTCGACCCATTTCGTGAAATAATCAATAGCCACGATCACATACTTGCAGTTTCCATGGGCGGATGGGAAGGGTCCAATCAAATCGACACCCCACATATCAAATGTCCAAGTAGCGATCACCGGAGTTTGCTCAGTCGTAGGCAGATGAGGCAGGTTGGAAACTCTCTGACACTGATCACATTGCTGAACAAAGTCGTGGGCATCAACTCTCATGTGTGGCCATTAGTAACCCAAAGTGATCAGCTTATCAGCCAAAGTTTTGGCCCCCGAGTGTCCGCCACAAACCCCACTATGCACCTCGTGCATTAATTGAGTGATTTCTTGGGGGTGAATGTGTTAGTCAAATATATGTTTAAGTTTAGAATTGCTTAATCCCAATCACAACAAGCATTAATGAGGACCCCTATTTTCAATTAGACCAAATAGAATTTTTCTATGTATGATAGGTCCCCTTAGTGCTAGTGCCAGTGTTTTAAATTTATGTAATTTTCTCAAGACTTTGAAGACTTGAAGACCTGAAGAATTTTTCCCCATCGGTTTGCCTGTGAGTTACTTGGAAATGTGACCTTACCGATTGATCACTCAACCGGTGAGCTTACCTAACCGCCTTCCTTACCGAGCTGATATAACCTCACAGGTTATGTCTCCTCATACCGGTTAAGGCTTTCTCAACAAGCTTCCATCAGCTTAGCCTAACCGAAGCATTTATTGCTTCCAACTACCCAGCCATCTACCTTAGCTAAAGTTGGTAAAGCAAGCATGCTGAAAGGACGCTGAAGTGACATTCCTGCGGCTGTCAGAAGCTCAAAATAGATTGTCAAAGTGACCAGTACTCACATCCATCCAACCACTCAAGGAAAATCTTCTCTCTCCTATCTCAGGCATTTAATGCAAAGATCCTCTCATTCAAAGGCATGCCTGATCAAGTCATCATTGCAACCTCTTCAAAGACAACGGCTCTTTCATTTGGAGTTCACTATAAATAGCCTCCCTGGAGCATTGAAGATGGGTGGTGCATTTATGATTCTTGAGAGTGAGTTGCTTTGAACTACCAACCTGCAAACTCCGTAGTTCAAAGGCATTCAATACAAGTCCCTTTATTCACTAGACATCTCTGTAGGACTTATACACTGAGCACCTCAATCAATGCAGTAGTGTTCCTCCATTATATTACCTATGGAACACATTGATTGATTCACACACAACACCCTAGAGAAATTAGCTCAACTTGTGAGCACATCTCTAGAAAACACCAGGTCTTTATTTTAGCACGATCCGTTAGTGGTCACCTTTAGTTTGGCAGCCTTCAATCATTGGCTTGCAACTTGTAATAGGTAGGAACCATTAATAGCAGTGCACTTTCACAAATCCAAGTTCTGACCAAACTTGGTAGAGGACGTAGCAGTTATTTAACACTGTGAACCTCTTCAAACAATGTGTCATTCTTCTGTGTGCTTGTTTATTTTTGTGTAGTTGTAACTGGTTGACATTCTCTCAACCGGTCACAACCTATTGACTCAACTTACCGCTTAACTTGTTTGTCTTACTTGGAAATAATACTTGTCTTTGTTTGCATGAGAATTTGACTTACTGACTTTGCAATTCTACCTAACCGGTTGTATACCTTCCTAACCGAAATTTCCGCAGTGCAAAATTACTCTACCGGTTAGCAAGTATGTTACCTACAACCTTTTTCAAAGACTAAGAGTTTTTCAGCAAAAATTTTTAACAGGCTATTCACCCCCCCCTCTAGCCTGATTCCTACCATTTGGGACCTAACAATTGGTATCAGAGCTAGGCAATTTCGAAAACCATTTTTCCAAGCTTTACCGCTTAAATTGCCAATTCCAAAATGGCTGGAAAAATCATGCAGACATACAACTTGACAATCGTTCCCATGTTGAACAAAAACGAATTTCTAGTATGGAAAAACAGAATCATGCGGTATTTGGACTCAATAGATGATATGTTAACCACTGTAGTCAGAGATGGTCCCATGACACCCCTAAAAATCAATCTTGCAACTAGAGCACCCAAAACTCCTCTCATGGATCATGCAGATAGAATGTATGAACAAGATTTTGAGGTTTATGAAACATATGTGCCAAAACCACGTGAAGAATGGACTGAGGATGACAAACTTTGTGACTCCTTGGACAGAAAAGCGTTGCACATCATAACTTCAGGACTTGATGACAGACTGTACAAACAAGTACAATGCTATGAGACTGCTCAACAAGTGTGGCAGAGTCTTCTCAGATACTTTGAAGGAGATCAAGTGGCCAAGGACAACAGACTCTACAAAAGCGTAGCTGTGTTTGAATCCTTCAAGAAGAATCCAAATGAGACGTTAAAGGAAACGTACGACCGTTTCTGCGAAGTGAGTAATTCTTGTGCATCTTTAGGTAGAGTTTACACCATGAAAGACCTAAACATGAGATTCCTCAACTCTCTTGGAGATTTGTGGCATGTGAAGGTTGCTATTTTGAAAGAATGTCGTGATTTGAACGTTACTCATATCCAGAACATTGTGTCTACTTTGTTTTTATATGAGGAAGAGCTCAACCGGCTGAGTGGAGTTCAAAAATAATTTAAAAATCTATCTCTGCCAGCTCAGACTGAGATCTTTCCTGGTTCTTCTATGCTTACCAGCCAACCTACCATTGACTTTCCCTCAATCTCTCAACCTCAACCAGTTCAAGCCAATACCTCATCTAGTACACCTCTTGAGGTAGAGGATGAATTTGCTGCCTTTGCTAGAAATTATAGAAAGTTTAAGGATTTTAAGAAATCCCACAGCAAATCATTCCAACCCAAATCCTCATCATTTCAAAGATCTGGGAACTATCAAAGGAAAGGCCAAACCTCAACCTCAACCGACGGGAAAAATGCCCAAGGTGAGCTTGTGTGTTACAATTTCAGAAAGGCCGACCATTTTGCCTCCAAATGTCCTCAGCCTAAATATGTATTTCTGAGGAAGAAACAGTTCAAGAAATTCCCTAGA
Organism: Adenophora triphylla var. japonica; assembly: GCA_022495995.1. Classification (NCBI taxonomy): domain Eukaryota; kingdom Viridiplantae; phylum Streptophyta; class Magnoliopsida; order Asterales; family Campanulaceae; genus Adenophora; species Adenophora triphylla. The sequence goes on along the minus strand of JAFEMH010003231.1, from coordinate 142,550 downwards.
TCTAAAAGCTTAGTTGCCGAGGAAGGAACTGAAAAGGCTTTACCAATATGGTTTGAGACTGACTCTGAAAATGAAGATGCTGACTTAGATGAAGATGCTGATGTCAGTTTTGTTGCTATGGATGGAACCGATGACAAACCCATCTCCCTACAGACACCTATCTATAGACACCCCAATTCCAATGAACATTCATCCTTCAATGACCAGACCCCACCTATGAGATCTCCCTTGACCTACTTTGATGAACCCATATCTATTCCCAAGGCAGAGACAAGTAACCCTTACAATTTCAAAATCCAGAACATAGGTGGATCTCTTTACGGTCAGTGTAAAACTATGCCCACTATCAGACCGCTGATGCAACCAATTCAACAGACCTACCCTGCTCAAGCCTTACCGATCATTACTCATCAACCGACGCTTGAGCCTCGACCGATTCATCTAAAGCCCCTAACCGAGCCGAGTCCTCAACCGATATCATCACTACCAAATTTTGACCCCAATTTTGAACCATCATCTTCTCCCTCTCAGCCTACCATTGATCCTATGCTAAATATGTCAAAGTCTGAAATGGCAGAGGTGATGAATGAGCTCTTCTCAGATTTTGAAAAATTAAATGAAGCTCACAAAATTATGGCTGCTAATTTTAAAAATATTACAACTGAAAATGACTCTTTAAAAGCTGAAATAAAAATTTTGAAAGAAAGTAAGCTAGAGTCTGATCAGCTGAGGAAAGATAATCAAGAACTTACTGAGAGACTAAATATATCTGTTTGTCAAATTGCTGATCTTGTGTCAAGAAATAATTCTCTTTCAAAATCCATTGACATTTTTACAAAATCCCGAGCTGCTGTGGAGACTATAATACAAGATCAGATTTCTCCTAACAGAGATACATCATCTGGTATAGGCTTTATCTCCTGCAGCGATGACAATGTCAGCAAAGACAAACCAGTTACCATGTCTATCACTGAGAACTTGATGAACAAATTTGATGATGCTCAATTCAAGATGATTAAGAGAGAGTTAACTAGACCTTTCAAAGCTGTCCCACACACCTATCCCAAGGTGCGGGAACAGATGAAGGCTCCTTTGGACAAAAACAAATCCCAATGGACTAAGGTAGCTGATCCTGAGCTAGGACAATATGTTCCACTCAGTGATGGTAATAGCAAAGGTGGAATTAAAATTGTTGATCATGTTGCAGGTCAGGAATCCTTAACCGGTAAGGTAACCGACACTGGTAAGGGTACGACCGGTCTGACAACCATCGTCGGTCACCCAACCGGTAAAGGCAACCCAACCGGTAAAGGCATTCCTAAACCTACGCAACAGGTTAACAAAAGTAAATCCATCATCTTCGTCCCCAAAGGATCTGTTTCTGCTCAATCAGTGAACTCTTCTGAAGCATTAGCCATGTTGAACATCAACTCATCTAAGTCCTCATAGCCTTCGTCTAATAAATGTATAAATTGTGGTTTTATTGGTCACAAGGCTTATGAATGCCTTTTGAAGCACCTATCTGGACCCACTGAGTCTAAAAGCTCAGGTGGTGGCCAGGTATGGCTGCCAAAGAGAAACTAACTCTTTGGACCCAAAAGAATAATGGAGACCATAAGCTTACTATTTTATTTCAGGAATGCTTAATGGCCTCAACCGATACCGGTAAGGATGTTTGGATTATGGACAATGGTTGCTCTAGGCATATGACTGGACATGCCGATCTCCTAACCGATCTTGAAGAAGCATCTGGTCCTCCAGTTGTCTTTGGTGACAACGCAAAGGGTAAAATTATTGGTCGTGGATCCATGAAAAGAGGTACAGTCACTGTACAGAAGGTATCTTTGGTGGATGGTATGAAACATAACCTTCTTTCCATTTCACAATTTTGTGATAAAAGTATGCATTGTATTTTCAATTCTTCCAACTGCTATGTGAAAGACATTGCTACAGGTGAAACACTTCTCACTGGATACAAAAAAGGTAACGTATATGCTATAGATTTAAATTCTGTATCGAGTGTTACTAATGTTTGTTTTGTAGCTAAGAACATCAGTGAGAATTCCTGGATATGGCACAAGAGACTCAGTCACCTGAATTTCAAATATCTATCCAAGCTGGCTAATAAAAATCTAGTCGTCGGCTTACCTCAGGTGTCTGCTGATCATGGAAGGAAATGCAGAGCCTGTCAATTAGGAAAACAACATAAAGAATCATTCCAAAGCAAGCCCTGCATGTCCACTTCTAGGTGCCTCCAGTTGCTACATATGGATCTGTTTGGCCCCACAACAACTGCCAGTTTAGGGGGTAGCAGATATGCTTTGGTTGTTGTAGACGACTTCTCAAGATATACATGGGTGGAAACTTTCGCTTCAAAAGATGACACTTATGAAGTTGCCACCAAATTGTTCCGTCTACTTCAAACCCAGAAAGAGTGTGACATCATCAGTATGAGATCAGATAATGGAACGGAGTTCAAAAATCATGGAATCGCTCAATACTGTAATGATCACGGAATAGATCACAATTTCTCAGTTCCTGGTACACCCCAACAAAATGGTGTAGTTGAGAGAAAGAACAGGACTTTGATCGAAGCTGGAAAATCAATGATATTCGAAGCTAGGCTTCCCAAATACTTTTGGGCCGAAGCTATTCATACAACATGCTTCACCCAGAATAGATCGTTGGTCAACAAGTTTCACAACAAGACCCCTTATGAGCTGTGGCGTGGCAGAATTCCCAACATTGGTTTCTTCAAGATCTTCGACTGCAAATGCTATGTCCTTTACAACGGTAAAGAGCGCCGAGGTAAATTTGATGAAAAAGCTGATGAAGGTATCTTTGTTGGATACGCCAAGCACAGTAAGGCATTTAGAGTTTTTAATAAACGATTGTTGAAAATTGTTGAATCTGTTCATGTTACTTTTGATGAATTTGATTTGCTAGAGTCTGATAAGGCTCCAAATAGTACTGATAATTCTGGTGTGTTTGAGACAGGTGAATCCAACAATCAAAATTCCAATCAATCTATCAGTATCAATGCAAATCAACATCCAGCTCAACCTTTAGCCTCTAGTGGTGTAACCTGTAGAGACCTAGTTGATGATTCTTTCTTTCCGCAATCGGTTAGACCTTCCAATATTCAAATTCCCTTAACCGATACATCTCCAAATAGTCCTCATATTACTATTCCCAACTCACCACCTGAAGCTGAACCAATTTCAATCATCAACTTACCATTTCCCTCTCCACTAACCGATCACCACCAGTCTGCATCACCCTCACCTAACCGATCTCCCCAACCGGTCACACCTCCTTTAGCCGATTCTACTCCTCCATTAGAAAACCTAAGACAAGAATCGGTCAGGCAAGACCTACCTAGGGAAGTAAGAACAGTTAGAGATCACCCCTTGGAAAATGTGATTGGTGATGTCTTTGGACCTAGAATGACTAGAGGCCAATTAAGAAGCATGGAGGAACAACATGGATTATTTTCCTCTGCTATGGTCTCTAATATAGAACCAAAGAAGACTGAAGAAGCACTTGATGACCCCAGCTGGGTAGAAGCTATGCAAGAAGAGCTTAACCAGTTTGATAGATGTAAAGTTTGAGAATTAGTGCCTAGACCTAGTGATCAAACAGTGATTGGAACAAAATGGGTTTATAGAAATAAATTGGATGAGTCTGGAAAAATTACAAGAAACAAGGCTAGATTAGTGGCGAAAGGATATAGACAGGAAGAAGGCATAGACTATGATGAGACCTTTGCACCCGTAGCTAGATTAGAAGCCATTAGGTTATTCCTTGCCTTCGCTGCCTACAAAGAGTTTAAGCTGTATCAAATGGACGTGAAAAGTGCTTTTCTCAACGGGGAAATTCAAGAGCTTGTATATGTTAAAACAACCTCCTGGATTTGAAGATTCCAAGAAGCCTAATCATGTCTACAAATTGAATAAAGCTTTATACGGCCTCAAGCAAGCACCTCGAGCATGGTATGAAACTCTCTCCAAATTCCTACTTAGTGAGAAGTTTGAACGAGGTAAAATCGACACCACTTTATTTATTGCAAAGCATAATGGTCATTCATTGTTAGTTCAAATATATGTTGATGACATAATTTTTGGATCTACTAACGAAAAATTGTGCAAGAGATTTGAGAAACTTATGCAGAGCAAGTTTGAGATGAGCATGATGGGTGAGCTAACCTTTTTCCTTGGACTTCAAGTCAAGCAAACCCAAGAAGGTATATTTATCAATCAAGCCAAATATACCAAAGATCTAATCAAGAAATTTGGTCTTGATTCCGCTCATCCTCAAAGCACTCCAATGGCCATAAATGTACACCTAGACAAAGATGAGTCCGGTAAGAAAGTAGATATGACACTCTACCGAGGTATGATAGGATCTCTACTTTACTTAACCGCTAGTAGGCCAGATATCATGTTTGCCGTATGTGTATGTGCTAGATTTCAAGCTGACCCTAGAGAATCTCATTTACAAGCTGTTAAAAGAATCATTAGATATCTTGTGGGAACTGCTAACATAGGTTTGTGGTAACCAAAAGATTCATCATTTACGCTAATTGGCTATTCAGATGCTGATTTTGCAGCTTGTAGGGTCACTAGGAAAAGTACCAGTGGAACTTGTCAATTTCTAGGTAACCGATTGGTTTCCTGGTCGTGCAAGAAACATACATCAATTTCCACTTCTACGACTGAAGCTGAGTACATAGCCGCTAGGAGTTGCTGTTCACAAATTCTATGGATGAAGCAACAACTAGTGGACTATGAAATTCCCCAAGAAGTATGTCCTATCTATTGTGATAATACCTCAGCCATATCAGTCTCCAACAATCCTGTGATGCATTCAAAAACCAAGCACATAGATATCAAATACCATTTCCTCAAGGATCACGTTGAAAAGGGTAACATTGTTCTTTTAAAAGTCCATACTGATTATCAACTAGCTGATATTTTAACAAAACCATTGGACATTAAAAGATTTGAATTCCTTAGAGGAGAACTAGGCATGATTGATATTCGTTAATTTATTGTGCTAACTTTACGGTTTGTGTATGATCTCAACTGATCATGGTGGTGCCTAAATTACTTGTGCTAACCGATGTTCTTGACCGGTTCATATAACCGGTGTGCAAGAATACCTAACCGATGGATCTTTAACCGATGGATCCTTAACCGGTGTATAAGTTCTCCCCTAACCGGTCATAGTCTAACTAGACACCCTTTTGACCGGTCAAGCCTCAACCGGTGATGTCACAAGAAGCTAGCCTAACCGATCATTCCATACCGATCAGTCACATTAATCAAGTCAGCCGCTTCACTTCTTCACCCTATCCTGACACCTCAAAAGGCTGTTCCCTACATCTTCCTACTACCGTTCTTTTGTACTTGAGTGTTGGTCAAATTTAAAATTTTGTGATCAAAAAGGTAACTTCTGTATCATTCCAATTTATCAAGGTTATCTTTTTGTCATTATTGTATTATGGTTTAACTGTTGCACACACGTACCTATTTTTAAGCTTTCATATTTAAAATCGTGTTCAATATCTTTATAAAATTTGCGTCAGACAGTTGAAACGTTTTTCTTAATCTTTTCAAATTCAAAAACCCCTTCATCTTCTCTCTCTCCACTATATAAGGAAAATCAACTCCTTCATTCAAACTTTTCGAATATCTCTCTCTACAAAAGACTTCAAGCTTTCAAGGCATCAGATCAACTTCATTCTTCCCTTTGCTCTTCAAACCTTAAACTTTTCTGGTAAGTTTTCTAAAACCTTTAGAAGTTTGATTTCGAAGAACACGAACTATTTTCAAGATCCAAACTCACGATTATTTTTTTCTTGAAATGTGTTCTAACTTAGAATGTTTTGATCTTTAACTCTTTTGACAGATGGCTCCCAAACCAACCAAGAAAGACATCTTCGGAGGTTACATTCTTCCAAGTTTCTTTGAATCTGAAGAAGGAAAGCTCCTCCAAGCTATGTTGACTGCTGCCGGTCTGTTGCCGTTTCTGATGCTTGAAGGGAATGATGACATCATGTTTGAGCTGGTTAATGAGTTCTTCAACAATGGTCAAGGTTCTAAAAAGCGCTAGGCGAATGCTAGGCGGCCGAGCAGGGCCTAGCGCCTAGGCGGGGAATAATCGGGGACTAATCGGGATTAGTCGGGATTAGTTGGGACCTAATGGAGAATATGGAAAAGTGTTTACTACTCCTGAACCGATGGCAACGGTTAGAAGCCTAGGAGGAGGTCTTACTGTGACGATGTTGCCATTCGCGGAAAAAATTCGATTTTTCGTTTCTTTGAAAACCAAATAAAACCGGAAAAACGGAGTCGCCACGCCATTTTTGTTTTAAGGGCCAAAACTTTGAAAAATGCCCGAAATGAGATATTTGGGTTCGGAGGTCACGTTACACGCCGGGAAGAACGTTAGTGTTCACCCGGAATGCCTCGTAAAACGAGTCTTCCAAGCATAAAAACTATTTGTGTGTGTGTGTGTGTGTGTTATTTTGGCCAAAATAAATTGAAACTGAGAAAAGTAAAAATTGGGAATTCTTTATTTGACTTTGGACAAGTCCCATGATTTTTGGTGTGATTTTTGGGTTGAGTTTTGGGACTCAAAGGATTTTTTGAAGTTGAAAACCAATTCTGCCAGAATGAAAAAGGCAGTGGACACTTTATTTTAAAATGGGTTTAAGGGCTTAAAAATATCAGAATCTGGGGAAAGTCCGAGAATGAAAGTTGTTCAAAATACCTTAAATAAGATTTTTGTAAAAGAAATTTCCCATTTGGAGTTGATTTGGTGGACCAAAACCTTCTGGAAATCTCAGATATGAAATCTGGACTTCCAGAGACTGAGGAACTGACTTTCAAAAGAAAATTTGAAAAGGGGAGTTTTACTCACGGAAAAAATAAAGTAAAAATATTTCTGGAAAGCTCTGGATGTTTTATACAAAAAGTGTTTTGTAATCAACACCATATTCCAAGTTTATCTGTGTCCAAAAAATTAGACCATGGACAGAGGTCTTAGAAAATTGCTACTGGACAGCAACTTTCTTAAGGAGAAAAACATGATTTTAAAGGGGGTTTGGCATCCATGCTTGTCCCCATTTCCTTAGGATTTGATTAGTGATCACTTGACATTTTAGTGGTGAATCAACTATATCAAGCCATCCTTAGGGTACATTAGGACTAAGCACTTCATTTGCTTGGGAAGGGGAATTTTATCCTTTGAAAATGAAGATTTGATGTATGAAAATGGTTTTTAGGGTTTTGAAAATGCATTTACAAGTAAGTAAGAACACTTTGAAAGTAATGTTGATCCTTGTAGAAGATCAACCATGGAGATGAACTTCCATGGTGATCTTCTTGGATCTAGGGCAAGAAGATGAACAAACTACATTTTGAAGTTTGAAAATGCATGCATGTGTAAGTACCCAAATCTGGCTCATGCCTTCCGGTTAAATTTCCCGGCAATTTCGGTAAGTTTTCCGGTAATTCCCCAGACCTTCCCAGCGTTCCGGAAACATTCCGGAACTGTTTTTAATTAAATAAAGGCTGAAGGGAATCCTTCCTAATTAAGAAACACGTTTTTCTTAATTAGGAGGGAAGGTTCTAGAATAATGCCACCTTGCATGGTTCTAGAATGCTGAGTCACAATGGATAAGCCCGCACGGCTGCATTAGCTCGCTGTCTCTGGCCGCACGGCTTCATTAGCCTTATCCAGACTGCCTATAAATAGAGCCCTCCTCTACCCATTTTCAACAACAACAACAATACATACAATCCATAGTAATACCATCAGTCACTCCCAAGACGTGAAGAACACCCTTGAAGGCTCAAGAAGGCGAAGAAGAAGCTCAAGAAGCCATCTCCCTCCTCCTTGAAGACCCAAGACGAACCTCTCCTCCTAGCTCCGTCCGAAGAAGCGAAGGAAACGATTGGTAACCTCGCACGCCCTAACCTTGCATTTTAATTGATATACTTGCTCATTGCATTCATATATCTTGCTTGGGACTTGGCATTTATTCATAAAGAACACATCTTTATCACCCCCTTCCCCTTTGCATGCATTAAGACCTCATTTGTCATAAAAATGTAGTCTTTTTCATAAAGGTGCATCCTTTGCACCTAAAACCCCTATTTTCAAATAAAAAAATCATCTTTATACGTCCTTTGTACATAAAGATCCAATCTTTTCAATAAAAATGCATCCTTTGCATTCAAAAACCTTTTCTAATGCATCATTTGCATAAAAATCCTATCTTTATGCATCATTTGCAATAAAGATCCTTTCTTTAAATCAAAAAGCATCATTCGCAAGCATAAAAATGTCATCTTTTCATTAAAGAGTCATTTTTCATGCATTCCCCCCTTTCCCCTAACCTTGGAACGGACCGGTGTAAAAGTTCTCATCTTTGCATCGTTCCTTCCATCAAAGGTTCATGATTTCTTTAGGAAAAGGATAACCTTGAACCCTATATCTCCGATTATCGCTTAAGAATGAGTATGAAGCCTCTATACGAGCTCGACCGTCTTAAAGCGTAGGATTGATGGGCTAAGGACATTCCTTCCTAAAGAACCTCATCTTTGACCAAAAGAGAGTCATTCTCTCGATCACGCAAGTCCCGAGGGTCCCGAGGTTAAAATGCGATGATCACAAGTCATAAGATGAGGACGGGATCATAATCCCAAATACATAAATTCCAAGGAATCCCGAGCGACAACCAACAAATGGTTTGTACGTCCGGAAGACAACTTGGGACATCCCCCCCCTTACTCTCAAACACATGCACACAAAGAAAGCACGCAAGCAATCACGATTAATGAAATCTTGGGAGACTTGCTCCGGCAAGGCACTTTGGGTGAACGCCAAACGTTCTTCCCAAGGGGTAACTTAACCTCCGAACCCATAAAACCTTTTTTTCAAAGTTTTGAGGTAATCAAAATGGCGTGGCGACTCCGTTTTTCAAATTAAATCGGATGTCTTCAAACTCGCGTGAATTCCAACAAACAAAAATTTGGGGCACACATTCACAGTTTGGCGACTCCGCTGGGGAAACCCAAAGGAGAAAAGCTTTATTTTCAAAACAAAAATCGATACTTGGTATATAGGTGGACCCCACTTAACCTTCCTGTATCGCTCCCTAACCCGGGCTTGGGATAACCGGTGGTTTAACAATCCCACGTACCGATCCCTTTTCGAAAAATTTTGAAAAAAAATAAGAAAGCTTTTCCCTTTGAGCGGGTTAGACTCCCGTCGCCGATTTCATTAATCGTGCTTGCTTTCTTTACCTTGCATTGCATCATTTGCATCTTGGATCTTCGTTCTTACTTTGAGCATAAAATATATCGCAAAGGAGTGGAACTCGGAAAATTGATCCATGCGCCGTACGGCTAATCCTCATGGGATTCTGACCATACGACCTCAGTGGCAATGCCACCAGGAAAAATCAGGGTTCATCTGGCAAGTCCTAGCAGCTTGGGGCTACTCAGCTCCACGACTGACTGGGGCTCCTTAAAATTTACGTGCTTATGTGTTGCATTCTCCCGTCCCGAAAATCATTCCTTTAAAACACATTTCGAAAATCTCTATTTTAACTCAAAAAGGAACATTTTTAGGAGACCGCACACTACGCGCACCCGATATATCCCGTACACTTTTGCACGCACGTCCTTCAAACCCGAGGGTGGTTCCAGGCGATGGCAGTCACGGACAGCCTTCACGATGCTCCGAGGCGCGCACGGAATCATCCCAACCTCCCCATGGCAAAGCAGTGTCGACCAATGCACACCCGTGTCACACGTTTCAAAAACCGTGACTTTTGGTTGGTTTTTGGTCTAGTCCGTGTCATATAGCCCAGCTTGCATACCCACGTAAAGGTCAAGCCTTAGCTCATAACGGAAGCCAAGATTTTCGCTCAAGCGAAATTCCCGCCGAAATTCCGACAAGAAAAAAATCGGTGGGATCTTGACTCCGACATTGACTATTGACCTTGATCCACACGGAATGTGTGAGATTCAAGACCGAGTCTTTGCCAAAAATCAAAAGATCTTTCGCTCAAGCGAAGCTCTGCCAAAATTCCGACAAGGAAAAATTGGCAAGATCTTGACCGGCATTGACTTCAATTCGACTCACGCATCGCGTATGCAACGAAGTTCAATGTGACACCGTGTCATCCGGCTTTTGCCGCCCGACCCATGCCTATTATATTCTCGGACATTACCGAAAGTCAAAAAACCGTCATTCGCTCAAGCGAAACTGCGCCAAAGATCCGTCAAGGCAGAGACGAGACTTTCCCGGTATTGCCTTGACTATAATCCGCATCGCTCGTGCGTTGAAAGGTCCTATGACCCGCTAGACCCGATAGGAGCGTTCTTTACTCTCGGTCGGTGGGATCCGCGTGCCCTATAGGACCCTCGCCGGGCCGTCCACCCCGGGAGGTCGAAATACAGGTGGAATACGAGGGGCTTATAGACGTAGTGACGGAACCCACCGATCCGGGATCTAGAGTAGTTGTGAAAAAGAAGGGCGTAACCCCTTTTCCAACCAAATAGATATTAATAAAAGACACATGTTTAAGTAAACTTGAAGATTCTAATTTGCATATTGCCCGAGCCTTCACCCTAAACACCTACCCCGAGTCTAAACCTTTCCTATCCCTTTCCCGCCGAGAAAGAAGTGGGTGAGAACACCGGGTCCGCCGACTTGTTAGCGCAGTAATCCTCGATAGTTCGCTGTAATCCTCGCTTCGAGAGTCGAATGGGCGATTTGACAGAGAACAAGGCCGGTTTGGGTAACCAGATGACTAGGGAAGAAGAACTAACCTTAGCCCCGGAAAACGGTCGTAAGGCCCATGAGGAACGCTAAGCCACGCTCATTGAAGCGCTTCGTCGTCATGGAGTTCAAATAGTGGTCGAGCCCAACGGTTCCTTGGTGATGATAGAAGATGAGCCTCCGTATGTACCATCTCACTCTCCATCAACCTATAACCAATGCCCTCCTCCATCCTCATACGATCCCTTATCCAGGATTACCCCCTCTTCTACCCTTTCCAACATCTCAAGCCATCGTGGTCCCGACACCCTCACCTCCTCAAATGAGACCCAGCTTTGTTCCCTATCAACGTAAAGCAAACGCCTCGCCTATCCCTGCTACGCAGCCTCTCGCATTACCCCATGGGATTCACTCCCTCTCCTCGCATGGGCCATCCTGTGCATTCCCTAGGCCTCAAAATCAGCTCAATGATCCTTTCAATTCATGTCCTCGCCACAGCAGCATCTTCCACCTCCAACTTTGCCCACAGACCCCAGGAGGTTCCGTATCCTTTTTCCTACTTCGGAAATTATGAGCCTAATTCCTATGCCTCCGCCGCCTCACGGGAACACGGACCCGGTCAAGTTTACACTTATTTCCTCCAAAGATCCCCAAGCCTGTACCAGCTACCACTGTGCCACCTACTGTCCTTCCACCCAAATCAGATAAGCCTTCTCCGGAATCAAGCAACCCTAAACCATCCCCCGACTCCGACATGGCTTGGCTAATGGAACAAGTTAGGTCCATGCAAGAGAAGTTTGGGGAAATAGACACCAAGAAGACAAAGATACCGTATCACCGATCCCAAGCAAAGTTGTCCCTCTCCCTCCAAAATTCCGAATGCCGTAAATTGAAAAGTTCAACGGCACCGATTGTCCCCTGACTCACATTGAAAGCTACATTCTTGCCATGAGAGCCAAAGATTGTACACAAAGCAACAAATGGCCGATCATTTTCATTATCATTAAAAGGTTCACTCTTAGGTGGTTCCCGCATGTGAAACCAGAGGCCCGAGCTACTTGGGACCAGATCAAAGAAGCGTTCCTAGAAAAGTATAAGGCCAATTTGAATTGGGAAACCAGCCAGGAATGACCTACAGTGGTACCCTACAACGCCTGTGATGAGCCAAGAAGTGAATTCTACAAGAGATGGAATTGGAAGCTCAGTGAAATGATGACCCCACTCAATGAAGAGGAACAGATGAAGATCTTCCAATCTTGCTTGAAACCTCAACTAAGAGTTCAACTTGGCAATTACTACTATCCCGACCTTCGGCAATGGTAAATGCCGCACCAAGTTTGAGAATGCCTTCAATATGGCCCTACCATGAAATGCCTGGCTTCTATCGCTACAAAGCACCGGTGTCAAATGCCCCACTGTCACCGTGAAAGGAAAAGAAGTGATTGGCGCCGTTAATCATATCGAATGAGAAAGCGGATGCACGTGCCAAGCCGCCGCAAAGCCAAAGCTCCCTTTCTATACCGTCAAGATTTCTAATGCCACTAGAAAAGGTCTTCAACGGTTGCAGCCCAAGGACTCATCGACATTGGAAAACCGGAAACCCAGAACCCCAAGACGTAATGGACGAGACCAAACACCGTCGCTTTCACAATTATCATGGCCATAACACTAATGATTGCACCTACCTCGAAGCTCCCGATCTCGCCTAGTTGAAGAAGGCAAGTTAGAACCACCTCGGGTCCCAATGTGGTCAAGAATCCTCTTCCCGCTAACAATCGAGTCAACATGATCGAGTTCGGAGGAACGAATGGAAATGGTTTTGGAAATCCAGAGGTCATAGATATCCCGAAATTCAATATTCCTTATGCTGAATTACAAGGGAAATGGAAAGATCTCGATTAATGCCGCCGCCATGGAGGGACAGCTGGACCCATAGTCGGAATCGATTTCGTTAATGTTGTCGAGCTCGGCCTCTTTTCTACGACATCGAACCAAGAACTATGGTCAAGATTACGTAAGAAAGGCTCACTTATGAAGACTTGGCGAGTTTGAAGTAAAACAAGCCATGTTAATGAAAGTCTCTCCGTAACCCTTCATTACCCATGACGAGCATAATGTGTTTGTAATGGCTCTTACTACTCCCGAGGATCATTCTCAACCCCGTTTGGGAAAAGGTAGAGAGAAGAGTGAACAAGCCGTAAGACTTTTGGGATGAAGAGAGCCGTATCTCGTATGCCGAAGCACAACCGGTCCTACCGCCCCTGAGGTACAAATGGATGAAGTTAAGATCGAAAGGAGATTCTCGCTAGATCGCCCGAGTACTTCCTATGAAATTGGTGTCAACAAAGGCAATAATGATCCGCAGAGTGCACAATCAAATGACAACGCCGACAAGACTGGCTACTCCCTGTGGCAACAAAGAAGAAGGAGTGAGATCCCCGTCCAAACCTTGTCAAGTCCCCCTCGAGTCAATAAGTAGCGTAGGGTCCAGTCGGTGTTGTCTTTTCGGTTGAGTCAGGAATCTTCGAATTCCGAGTCCTCGGAAGTCATCCGAAGGCCTCACGCCCGAGGATTATGAAAATGTAATCGATGTCATCTTTCCTTATTTTGAATGAAATGACAAATCTTTCGATTATCCTCTTATTGCCAACTTAACAAATGATAAATTAACTCAAAACTTAACAATGGTTAATAATGAATCATTTGAACAAGATGCAAACACACTAAACGAACAATACATTAAAGAAATCTTTAAGCGTGTTTCGAAAAAGAGGAAAACCGGGCCCAAGTCGCCGAGGAGGTTTTGATAAGTGTGAACTTGGGTACTATTGAGGAACCTAAAGAGACACAGATTGGAAGCTTCTTCCAGGGGGTTGAAAGGGACAGATTGATCGAGCCGCTCGGAGAATACGTCGACGTGTTTGCATGGTCATACAAGGATATGCCGGGGCTAGACGGTTCGATAGTAGAGCACAGTAATCCCTCTAGCACCAGACATGCTAAGCCGGTGCAGCGAGAAACCGAGAAAGATCAAGCCGGAATGGTCTCTACAGGTCAAAGAAGAAATTGAGAAGCTACTGCGGGTAGGGTTCATCGAGTTATTGAATACCCGACATGGTTGTCCAACATCGTGACCGTAACCAAGGCCAATGGGAAGGTGCGGCTGCCGTGTGGATTTCCGAGATGCCGAACAAGGCCGGCCCAAAGACGACTACCCTACGCCAAACATAGACATCTGGTGGACTCCACTTTGCCAACTACGAAGTCAAATCCTTCGTTGATGGTTTTGCGAGCTACAACCGAGATCAAGATGGCCGAGGAAGACCAAGAAAAGACGGCCTTCACCACACCATGGGGAACCTCTTGTTATACGGTAATGCCATTCGGGCTCAAGAATGCGGGGCTACTTACCAAGGGCGGCGGCCGCGCTTTTCATGACATGATCCACAAGGAGATTGAGGTCTACGTAGATGACATGATAATCCACTCCAAAGGAGAAGGTGGGCAGCACTTTGTTGACCTACGAAAATTCTTTGAGAGGTGAGACAAAGACATTCCATGAGACTAAACCCCCGCCAAATGCACCTTCGGAGTGACAAGGGGAAAAGTGCTTGGGTATATGGTCACGGAGCGAGGTATAGAAGTTGACCCCGAAAGATCAAAGCCATCATGGATATGAGGCCACCTCAAACCCAAACGAAGTCAAGAGCTTCATGGGTAAATTGCGGTACATCGGCCGTTTCGTCAATCGGTTGACCACTATGTGCGAGCCCATCTTCAAGCTCATGAAGAAGAATGTGGACACGAGAATGGACCGAAGAATGCCAGATGCCTTTGACCAAATCAAGGCATACTTAGTACATCCCCGTACTATGCCCCCACATAGACGAAGCCTCTTACGCTCTATCTCAGCATCGCAGAACACGGCGGTTGAGGCTATGCTTGCTCGGGGAGAAGAAAGACTCTCGGGTAGAAAATGCCATTTACTTTGTCGGTAGGAAGCTACGAGGAGCGAGCTCAATTACTCGGCATGTGAAAAGACTTGTGCGGGAGGCGAGTGCAGGTAGTCGGCAAGTTGAAGCATTATATGCGAAGCCCACCTGTGAATTTGGTCTCGAAAATGGACCCCATCAAGTACATCTTTGACAAGCCTTCCCTCTCGATGCGTTTAGCGAAGTGGTCCTTCTTCTTGGCGTAGAATACGACATCAACTATGTGACCGAGAAAGGCCATCAAGGGTCAAGCATTGTCGAGATCACTGGCGAATTTCCCGAGTAATGAAGACGAGAGGGCACGAACCCCAATTTCCGGATGAAGGGATCTTTGCGGTTGAGCTGAAAATAGATGGCAATTGTTCTTTGACGGAGCCGCTAACAAAAGAGGAAATGGTGTAGGAATGCTATTGGTCGATCCGAAAGATGAGCATACCCCCATAGCCCTCAAGTTGAACTTTCTGCCACGAACAATGTCACCGAGTATGAAGCTGCATTCTTGGTTTGGAGGCCGCCTTAGAAAGAAATGTCAAGGAGCTCGAAGTTTACGGAGACTCGGCCACGATCATCAACCAAGTCTCCAACAAGTGGAAGGCTGTGGACCCTAATTTGCAACGGTATCATGCCCATATGGAGGAATTGATTTGGACGGTTCGGAAAGTGACTTTCCACTACTTGCCGAGGAAAAGAACGGTCGCGAGATGCCCTAGCTACTCTAGCCTCATTGGTAGAGATCCCCGAGGAAAAGCCATAAAGCCCTTCGAGTGGGTAGAAGAGAAGCCCCGGCTTTACATTTGTGAAGTGGACACGGGACCCGAGCCTATAAAGGAACCTTGGTACAATCAGTTACCAATTCCTCAAAGACGGAGAGTCGGCTTTCAGAGACGAAGAAGGTAGACCGAAAGAAGGTATCGAGCCAAGAGCTTACAAGCCACGAAAAGGTTGGCTTCTCATTATGTCATTCTAGGAGGCAACCTATACAAGAAGCGGTATCAAGGACCACTCCTCTTATGTGTCACTCAAGAAAGAGCCGGAGAGTTGATGACCGAAGTCCACAATGGTCCCTGCGGTCCTCACATGAATGCGAGCCACGATGCAAGTGATCCTCGAGAATGGGTTACTCTGGATCTCCATGGAGACGGGCATTTGTGTTCGGCACGTCCGAACTGCGACAAATGCCGGCGGTTTGCCAACCTCAACCATCTCCCACCTCATGACCTGTCTTGCATGACGACTCCTTGGCCGTTTGCAACTTGGGGCATTGACGTGATAGGGAAAATATCCCCGGCGGGAGCAATGGGCACGAGTTCGTGTTGGTAGCCATCGACTACTTCACCAAGTGGGTAGAGGCCAAGTCCTACAAAGTCCTCACTTCGAGAAAAGTGGCCCGAGTTCATCAAAGAAAACATAATGTGCGAGATATGGGGTGCCCAACGAGATCATTTCGATAATGGGTCACACTTCGAAGGAGGCTGCGATAGGCTGGCATCGAGAATTGAGTTACTCGCCACAAGTCGTCCCCGTACGGACCTCGGACCAATGGAGCCGTGGAAGCTGCTAATAAGACACTCGAGCGGATCATCAGGAAGATGGCCATCCGTGGTCGTGATTGGCCCGAAAAGTTGCACCTAGCACTGCAGGGCTACTGAACGTCTGTCGAGAACGGCCACGGGAGAAACTCCTTTTGCCCTAACTTACGGGATGGAAGCGGTGTTACCGGTGGAGTTGGAAATCCCGTCATTAAGGGTCCTCACGGAAAACAGTGTCAATGAAGTGGAATGGTTGCGCGGCGGCATAATGAGTTAGCCCTATTTGACGAGAGAAGGCTAAAAGCCATGGAACACACCCGAGCCTACCGAGGCGAATGGCGAGCGTTTGATAAAAAGGTCAAGGCCGGAGACATCAAAGAGGGCGACTTAGTCTTGAAAGTAAAGCCCCTACCGAGACTGACCCCACAGGAAAATGGGAACCCGTCTGGATCGGCCCTTATGTGGTGCGAAGATACTATCGGGAGGAGCAATGAAGCTTGCGAGACTTGGATGGCAATCCCTTTGTCCACCCGAGTCAACGGTGATAAACTCCGAAGATACTATGTCTAATAAAAAAAAAAAAAAAAAAAAAAAAAAAAAAAAAAAAAAAATCTTAGTGCAAAAAGAGTAATGCCCGGCTAAGTGAAAACCCCAAAAAGGGCGGTCTAG
The DNA here is from genome assembly GCA_022495995.1 of Adenophora triphylla var. japonica. Lineage (NCBI taxonomy): Eukaryota > Viridiplantae > Streptophyta > Magnoliopsida > Asterales > Campanulaceae > Adenophora > Adenophora triphylla. The sequence continues at coordinate 125,563 of JAFEMH010003231.1, read as the reverse complement.
GCAAAAGACGGGGTTGCACATATATATATAAAAAAAAAAAAAAAAAAAAAGAGAGAAAAAAAATCTTAGTGCAAAAGAGTAATGCCCGGCTAAGTGAAAACCCCAAAAAGGGCGGTCTAGGCAAAAAACGAGTGCACATAAAAAAAATTGGTTCACCGGAATGAACTACGTAGACTGAGCCCCTTAGCCTTTCTTGTAAAAGGGAACGTAGGCGGCCATATATGGTTCGGTCTAAACAATAAAAAAGGACAATCGAGCTTCCATGAAGTGCGTCATAAATAAGAAAGGGTATTTCAGTTTTCATAAAACGGGTCCCAATCAATAAAGACATTTGAATTTCCGTGAAATGTGTCTTGATTAATTTTAAGATAATATGCCTTGTTCATTACAAGTTAAAAACTTCTTGATGAGTTCAAGCACGGTCTACCTCTTAACTCTGCTAACATGCTAAAAAGATCTAAAATACAATAAAATGCCTAAATAAACTAATGTGTTTGCAAATGGCAATAAGAGGATCTTGAGAAAAGACTTGTCGGTCGTCATTATTTGAGTCTTCTTGATCTTCTTCCCTTTTCCTCGGCCTCGTCGAGTCTTCTTCCTTTTCTTCTCAATAATGTCGGTATCCCTCATCCCGACCTGCGGTATCCTCGCTGGAGCCTCTACCAACCCCGTGTCAATGAGCGCTCTCTCTATACGAGCACGAGTCCGCACCTCCTCCCTGCGAGACTCGGTCGAAGGAGCGACCTCGGACAACCTCTTGTACCGAGCCTCCATATCTCGGACCAAGTCACACATTGGTTATGGCAACTCGCCTTAGCCTCGGTCTCCCTCGAGTCCTACTCGAGTCACGGTCGGCTCCCAATAAAGCTCGACGTCTATCCTCCAAGATAACTTTGAGTCGCTCCCATCTCCCTCTCGTACCGGTCAAATAGACGGTGGTCGAGATGGTGCTCTTCTGCTCCTGAAGATAGCCACAGGTGGGAAAGCGAGTATATGTCCAAGCCCTCGAGAAGAAAGAGAAGGCATTTGGATCTCTCATGTCCAATGACACCACCTCCATGGTCCGGATGTCCTCCCAATCACTCAATGGCTCTGTAAAGCCCCAAGCTGCTGGATACCAAGCGGGGTATGTAGAAGGACGACCCGGCGAGAATCACGGAACCCTCACAACATAAGACTCCTGAAATATCCTCTTGAGTGCAACCTCCAATGTGGTATCCACCAACGGATGTCCGAAGTGGATAGCCTAGCCATCATCGACTCCCGGCTACCACTGTTCTGCTTGCCTAGGTGCACCTCTCGAGAAATCACCCGAGGGCAGCGAGTCGGCAAAGCCCCAGCAAAGCCCCGAGCCTCTCCTGCAGCCACAAAGTCAACATAGCCGGACTCCGGACCTCATGAAACGGTCTCCCGAGCCATCCTGTCGATCCCATGAAATGTCTCTCCCAAAACCGGCGGGACAATATCCTTCCCGGCCACACGAGTCTCGACCATGTCCAAGAGGCCACTATGTGAGATCCCCACGGACTCGGCGGTGAACAAAACGAGAGAATACGCGAGAGAATGAAAGCATCCATAGCCACCGTGGTCGCGGCCATATACGGAGACCCAGGCACACGGGATATCGAAGGTCAATCCTATCAGGGGCTACCATCATCCTCTCGGCCTCTCCCAAAGGAATCTGCGAGAAAAGATGCAAGCTTTACCGTCACGGCACGTCTCCGATCAGCGGAATAGATATAGCCTCGGTCTCGGGACCCCCAATCAAGGCTCACGAAGTCTTCGTGCGTTGGGACAATTTCGTTGTAAGAGAAGCGATAAACATGTCTCCGGACGTCCCAGAACTTTCTTTGCGGCTCTCAACGGGTCCCAATCGGGCGGGAGATCCCTCAAATGCCATAAAGACTTGATCTTGAAGGAAGAATCAAGCGAGTCCCTTGTGATTTTGGAAGTTATGTCTCGCCCAAGATTGAAGACCGGATAGAAAATGGTCTCGCTTCCCCCTTTGCAATCGACGGGCTTCTCCATCGCAAAGTGTTCAAAGATGGTGCTTTTAGGTCCAAAATATGCTCTGGAACAATTGGGACAAGTCTAGAGTGAAAATGAAATGAAATGGCCAAGCCTTGCTTTTATTCGAGAAAATAACCGGCTCGAGACAGGCGTTAGCCGCACGGCTTCATTTGCCCTCAAGGCCATGCCGCACGGCTACATTAGCCCTCTGCGAGAAAAATTCTGCGGCAACCAAAGATTGCTGCCCAAGGGAGTTTTCACCCCACTTTTTCAACCAAAACCTGTACAAAAACATATCCGAAGCCATTCAAGCATTTATATACCATTATAAATCATTTTGGCCCGGTTGACCCCAATTCCAAGCAAAAAAGTCGCCCCCGAGGCTCGAGATAATATGCAAATTGAAAAAGCATAAATTAGAAAAGTAAATAAAATGTAAATACAATGTTTTCGCCCCATCGGCGCCCAAATAAAGCAAAAAATAAACAAGTTGTGCATAAAAATTGTTCATTTGTTTGTTTTCGTTCCAAATCTATTCTAGAGACCTCCTAGGCCTCAGATTCTTCTTCCTCCTCATCGCTACTCGGCTCATAAATGCTAGCCTCCCTCATCAAGTCCTCCTGGTCGCTCACGTCGGACAAATGGACATTATCGTGCCGTACTCGGCCAGTTTGCTCCCGGAATGTCGGCGTTGGGTCCCCGCCCCGAGGCATGGCACTTTGGAAGAGTACTCCGAGGCCGATGAGGTAGACGCTGTGCCCCCGACGTGCCGTCTCTTGCGCCCGGAGCTCCTGTGCATCCGCTGCCGCCTTCGAAGCGCGAGCCGGCTTCCTCGAAGAGACCGGCACATGTCCTTCCAGCCCCTATGCACGACCGGCCTATCGTAAGTGCGAGTGGAACACGAGAAAAAGAAGAGAAAAATCTCGAAAATCTCGAGAAAATTGCAAAAGCGAGAAAATGCGAAAGCTAAAAGGGAATAAGACCCTAAGAGTATACTTACGGTGCTATCGGGCGACAAGGTGTCTTGGGGCTCCCTAGCATCGGGGACAGTATCCTCATCCTCCTCGGCACTCCATGGATCACATAGGACAAATGCGCGGGAGGGATCGGCGGGTCGGTAGGCTCATCCTCCCCATATCCACGAGTGACCGCCGGCTTCACTAGCTTACGTGGCGTCCTCGGGCGGCTGCTCCACAAACACGGCGTAGGGGTACCCATGTCAAAATACTCCTCTGCGGCCACACCTGCACAGTACCTCTCAATCTCATCCGCAGCCGGTCCACAGGCTGCGGCATCATCCGTCTTTGGAGGGTCGAAGGAGTAATGGCATCTAGTGGGGGAACATGACCATCTTTGCCTCGAGAGCGGTCCCCGGATAAATGACATCACATGTCGGCCCGAGTGAGCCACCTCCTCTGCCTCGTCACCTCGATGGCATCTCCCAGCAAAATCTCAGGATACACGCCCCAGGGGTAGAAGTCCACTCCGTCGTGCCCATCTCTGTTGATGGCCGGCCTCACCATTTTGTAATCGAAGGTAATCCGGGTCTTCCCCGTGAATTTATCTCTCGCATCTCCCCTCCGGCGAACCATAGCGGGGAAGATGGTGACATCACTCTGCTTGGTTCCCGAGGAAGAACCCGATCACCTAGCAAAACCAGGCTGCATGTTCAAAACATCAAAAGGTCATTCTCTCTCTTATAAAAGTCTCAAGACGGAAAAGAGAAAAGAAAAAAAAAAAAAAAAGGAGACTACCTCGAGGGCAAATGAGAAGCGAGTCCATGGAAGCGGCTTTGTTCCATGTACATGTCCAACGAGAAGTACAACTCCGCCAATCCGGCCTCGCCCCAGAGACCGTCCCTATCCCATCCACATCCTCCAAAGAGTCGAGGAGGCAAGTCATAGCTAGCGTCCCGAGAATTGGCGAAGATAGTGGTGATAGCATCAACCATATGAATGCTCTAGCCGGTCTTTGGCGGTCACATCATTAACGGCAAAGTTACGCATGCAAGTACGAGCTGCCACCTCGACGTTCCGCGTCTCCATCCCCGGCCCCTTGGGAATCGGCTCAAACCCTACCAAAGCTGGAACTCCTCGGGCGTAATATGGTCTCTCAAGTCACGGGCCTCAGGTGAACTGTAGGCCGGTAATAGGCGTGAAATCGGCAGAGTCACTGTCGGCTCTCCCCGGCTCGGGTGAAAGCTATGTCTTGTCCCACGAGAACTCGAAAGGGCCTGGACGAAGCCCTTGCTCTTAGAGGTGATGTGGACACCCCTGCCGATGGCCTCTACAAATGCATCCGGGCCGGTAGCCCTCACCATTGCTTGGGATTTACCCCATTCTTCTCAAAATCCGGCATCCTCTGCCAAAGCTTCCGCAATCTCCGATGGTCCTCTAGACTTGTTTTCCTGTAGACAAGCACATCAAAAAGAAGCGTCAGTCCTTCATATCATTTCAAAAGCATGCGTATATTCAAAAGTGCACATATTTTTCAAAAGAAAAGCATTCATAAAAGTTTTTCTAGCATATCTTTTGCATCAAAAACGTGTCTTTCATCACTTGAAACGCGTCATTGCTTTCCTAAAGCACAAAATCACAATTCTTTGCACATAAGCATTATTTTTCAAATAAAACGGCATGCATGAATCATTTTCATCTTCCAAAATCATGTTTTCTCATTGAAAATCAGAATTTTGACCTAGTTCTAGCACAAGGCAAGAACTTCGTCTCATTTAGACAAATCTCATTCTTACTTCATTTTGCGAGAAAAAAGTGAGTCATTCTCATATTTTTCATCAAATAAAATTGCACATGCATATTCTTAGCCTCATCGGTTGTTCATGCATCTCAAAATCATTCAAAAATCCTAGGAAAATCCTAAAATTCGGGTCAAGCCCTAAATCATTCAAAATTCAAGCAAAATCATCGGATTTGAGCAAAATGAGAATGCTTACCCCAACCGATCGCGGGTTCGTTGATTTATGCTCCCTTCTCCCCGGGTAAAGCTCCGATGGAGGCGTAAGGAAGTCATACTTCCTCTCCGTCCGAACGAGCTCCTTTCTCCTCCTTCTCGCAGCCGCGGAGATGTTCCTTCTTGCTTGCCTCGGTATGGGATTGCCCTCCGGATCCATTCCAATCGATAGAAGCAAAAAAGGGTTGAAGAAATCTCGAATTCTCTCTCTCTTCTCTCTCTCGGCTGAAGTGGGCGGCAATGCAATGCCAATGGCCCGTTCAAATCTGATTTTAAATAATCTGGAAAAAACAGGTCTCTAGCCGTACGGCTCCTTTTTCTCCATCTCATGCCGGGCGGCTTCATTTGCTACGAGCGAAATTACAATCCACCTTTGGACCTTCCACTTGGGCATGCAATTTCCGTTATCTTTTAAACAAGATAACATCTTTTCAGAAAATATCCCTTATCTCTTTAGCAATCAAGCTCTATTCCCAGTCGCCTCCGTTAATTCCGTTATAACGGGATAACACTAGGTGACAACCTCCGAATTGTCATAACTCTAAACTTGTGCTACCTCTATCCGCGAATAGTGACGTATGCCCAAGTCATTCCAACTTGTGCTACCTCTATCCGCGAATAGTGACGTATGCCCAAGTCATTCCAACTTGTGCTACCTCTATCCGCGAATAGTGACGTATGCCCAAGTCATTTCAACTTGTGCTACCTCTATCCGCGAATAGTGACGTATGCCCAAGTCATTCCAACTTGTGCTACCTCTATCCGCGAATAGTGACGTATGCCCAAGTCATTTCAACTTGTGCTACCTCTATCCGCGAATAGTGACGTATGCCCAAGTCATTTCAACTTGTGCTACCTCTATCCGCGAATAGTGACGTATGCCCAAGTCATTCCAACTTGTGCTACCTCTATCCGCGAATAGTGACGTATGCCAAGTCATTCCAACTTGTGCTACCTCTATCCGCGAATAGTGACGTATGCCCAAGTCATTTCAACTTGTGCTACCTCTATCCGCGAATAGTGACGTATGCCCAAGTCATTCCAACTTGTGCTACCTCTATCCGCGAATAGTGACGAATGCCCAAGTCATTCCAACTTGTGCTACCTCTATCCGCGAATAGTGACGTACGCTCAAGTTTCCCAACTTAAGTTACCTCTATCTCCGTCATAAAGAGATAGCGCCATAAGCTCTAGCTTCTTCGGGTGACGACCTCCGAATTGTCAAAATCTCAAGGATCCTAGACATCGTTCCTAACTATCTAGTGATGCTTGAACTACGATCAAGGCTTGATTCCTCCGGGATACGTAGGTAGCCTTTTATAAAAGGTCCAGCCATTCGACCACTTTGGTCACCCTGTTTCTTTGTCACTCCTCAGTGATAAAGCGCCCCCTCATAGAAGTTCAGATATCCGACCACTGGGTCACTCCTAGCATATCCCTAGTAGGATCAATTGCTTGACCTCCTAGGTCATTTTCTCTTCTTTTTCCCCGGCAAGAGACCGGTTTCCCTTCTTCCTTCCCGGCGGATCTTAATTCCGAACTACGGCTGGCTTGATTCCTCGGGATACGTAGGTAGCCTTCCAAAAGGTTCGGCCACTCGACCACCTTGGTCTCCCAATCCGTCTCGGCATTCGCGAGATCGGATCCTTTTCTATCGACAACCCCACTCGCCTTGCAAGTGACGTTGCCGAGGGCTTCTGTAAGTACCCAAATCGGCTCATGCCTTAGGTTAAATTTCCCGGCAATTTCGGTAAGTTTTCGGTAATTCCCCCAGAGACCTTCCCGGCGTTCGGAAACATTCAGGAACTGTTTTTAATTAAATAAAGGCTGAAGGGAATCCTTCCTAATTAAGAAACACGTTTTTCTTAATTAGGAGGGAAGGTTCTAGAATAATGCCACCTTGCATGGTTCTAGAATGCTTGAGTCACAATGGATAAGCACGGCTGCATTAGCTCGTTTGTCTACGCCGCACGGCTTCATTAGCCTTATCCAGACTGCCTATAAATAGAGCCCTCCTCTACCCATTTTCAACAACAACAACAATACATACAATCCATAGTAATACCATCAGTCACTCCCAAGACGTGAAGAACACCCTTGAAGGCTCAAGAAGGCGAAGAAGAAGCTCAAGAAGCCATCTCCTCCTCCTTGAAGACCCAAGATGAACCTCTCCTCCTAGCTCCGTCCGAAGAAGCGAAGGAAACGATTGGTAACCTCGCACGCCCTAACCTTGCATTTTAATTGATATACTTGCTCATTGCATTCATATATCTTGCTTGGGACTTGGCATTTATTCATAAAGAACACATCTTTATCACCCCCTTCCCCTTTGCATGCATTAAGACCTCATTTGTCATAAAAATGTAGTCTTTTTCATAAAGGTGCATCCTTTGCACCTAAAACCCCTATTTTCAAATAAAAAAATCATCTTTATACGTCCTTTGTACATAAAGATCCAATCTTTTCAATAAAAATGCATCCTTTGCATTCAAAAACCTTTTCTAATGCATCATTTGCATAAAAATCCTATCTTTATGCATCATTTGCAATAAAGATCCTTTCTTTAAATCAAAAAAGCATCATTCGCAAGCATAAAAATGTCATCTTTTCATTAAAGAGTCATTTTTCATGCATTCCCCCCCTTTCCCCTAACCTTGGAACGGACCGGTGTAAAAGTTCTCATCTTTGCATCGTTCCTTCCATCAAAGGTTCATGATTTCTTTAGGAAAAGGATAACCTTGAACCCTATATCTCCGATTATCGCTTAAGAATGAGTATGAAGCCTCTATACGAGCTCGACCGTCTTAAAGCGTAGGATTGATGGGCTAAGGACATTCCTTCCTAAAGAACCTCATCTTTGACCAAAAGAGAGTCATTCTCTCGATCACGCAAGTCCCGAGGGTCCCGAGGTTAAAATGCGATGATCACAAGTCATAAGATGAGGACGGGATCATAATCCCAAATACATAAATTCCAAGGAATCCCGAGCGACAACCAACAAATGGTTTGTACGTCCGGAAGACAACTTGGGACATCCCCCCTTACTCTCAAACACATGCACACAAAGAAAGCACGCAAGCAATCACGATTAATGAAATCTTGGGAGACTTGCTCCGGCAAGGCACTTTGGGTGAACGCCAAACGTTCTTCCCAAGGGGTAACTTAACCTCCGAACCCATAAAACCTTTTTTTCAAAGTTTTGAGGTAATCAAAATGGCGTGGCGACTCCGTTTTTCAAATTAAATCGGATGTCTTCAAACTCGCGTGAATTCCAACAAACAAAAATTTGGGGCACACATTCACAGCATGGATGAGAGAGATTTAGGGTAAGGAGAGGGAGGTTATACCTATCTTCCTTGTGTTTGTGTATGAGGCTTGAATATGTGAGTGTTTGAATTTGAGAGTGAGTGGGATTTGGGAAAATAATTAAGAGAAAAAGGTGACAATTCTAGAGAATTCTCACTGTTTTCTCCCTATTTTCTCCAAGGTGCAGTTGTGAAATGTGTTGTGGCTTCCTATTTCTGTGACTGAAGGGCTTAATTTATAGGCCTCTGAAAATGGCATTATCATCCGCGCGGACAGAACCAGAAGCGTGCACTGTTCATTTAATGCAGCTCCAGACTTTGGACACAAGGAATATTTTTTTTTAAAATTCAAATTAGGTAGCCAGTTTTTGTTCCAGCAGCTTCTATTTTTGGTTTTTGACCATTTCTTTTGCTTTTTTGATTCTTTTCCTTGGTTTATCTTTAAATGGCAATCCCTAATCTACCCTTGCTTGGTTAGAAATGTTAGGAATTGTTAGAAATGTTAGAAATGTTAAAACTTTCGTTAATTTTCTAACAAAAATACTAACAACTCAAATTGGAGCACTTACAGTAGCCCCTCGGCGACGGTGCTTTCGAAGGAAGCGGGGTCGTCGATAAGAGTAAGGCTCCATATTTGACAGGATGATCAAGTGATCGAGTAATCGAGTAATCGAGTGATCGAGTGGCTGAACCTGGTGATAGGCTACCTACGTATCCCGAATGGGAATCAAGCCGGCCGTAGTTCGGGTCTTTGACCCTGGAGATGATGGCATTTTAGGTGCCTCGAACCTTGATGAGCGAGTTCTGCAGTCGATTGCTGAGAGAAACTCTGCTGGGGATAAGAATGACCATTTTGGTCTGGTGGCTGAAATTGTATATCCGCTCCGCTGGGGATAGAATGACCATTTTCGGTCTGATGGCTGAAATTGTATATCCGCTCTGCTGGGGATAGGAATGACCGTTTTGGTCTGATGGCTGAACCTATGGTAGGCTTCCTACGTATCCTTAGAAGGAATCAAGCCAGTCGTAGTTTGGGTCTTTGACCATGGAATGACTATTTTGAGGCGTCAACCTGGTAATGATGGCATTTTAGGTGCCTCTGACCTTTGGAGATGATGGCTTTTTAGGTGCCTCGGACCTTTGGAGATGATGGCAGTTTTAGGTGCCTCGGACCTTGAAGATGATGGCTTTTTAGGTGCCTCGGACCTTGAAGATGATGGCTTTTTAGGTGCCTCGAACCTTGATTCGAAATGTTTTCCCTTAATAGTTTGGGATGGATGGTCCTTCGGTGGACTTCATTCGTCTGCTGCCGAAGGAGAGGGTGACCATTTTGGTCGGGTGGCTGGACCTAATAATAGGCTACCTACGTATCCTTAGGAGGAATCAAGCCAGTCGTAGTTCGGGTCTTTGACCCTGGAATGACTATTTTGAGGCGTCAACCTAGTAATGATGGCGTTTTAGGTGCCTCTGACCTTGAAGATGGCATTTTAGGTGCCTCGGACCTTGATGATGGCACTTTTAGGTGCTTCAAACCTTGATGATGATGGCCTTTTAGGTGCCTCGGACCTTGATTTGAAATGTTTTCCCTTGATGGTTTGGGATGGATGGTCCTTCGGTGGACTTCGTCTGCTGCCGAAGGAGAGGGTGACCATTTTGGTCGGGTGGCTAGACCTAATGATAGGCTACCTATGTATCCTTAAAAGGAATAAAGCCAACCGTAGTTCGAAACGCTGCTGGGGGTTTCGTTGGAGAAAAATCGGGCTTACGTTTTACGGCCGTTGATGATAACGGGATTTCGTTGACTTCGCTGGGGGTTTTGTTAGCTTTTGCTGGGGAAATCGGACTTACGATTTACTGTCGTTGATGATTTTGATGAAAAAAACGGGATTCCGTTATCTTTCTCGGAGAAGTCGGACTTACGTTTTACTGTCGTTTGATGATTTTGATGAAAGAAATGGGATTCCGTTATCTTTCTCGGGGAAATCGGACTTACGTTTTACTGCCATTTGACGATTTTGATGAAAGAGACGGGATTCCGTTATCTTTCTCGGAGAAGTCGGACTTACGTTTGATTGCCGTTGATGATTTTGATGAAAGAAATGGGATTCCGTTATCTTTCTCGGAGAAATCGGACTTACGTTTGACTGTCGTTGATGATTTTGATGAAAGAAACGAGATTTCGTTATCTTTCTCGGAGAAATCGGACTTACGTTTGACTGCCGTTTGATGATTTTGATGAAAGAAACGGGATTCCGTTATCTTTCTCGGAGAAATCGGACTTACATTTGACTGCCGTTGATGATTTTGATGAAAGAAACGGGATTCCGTTATCTTTCTCGGAGAAATCGAACTTACGTTTGACTGCCGTTGATGATTTTGATGAAAGAAACGGGATTCCGTTATCTTTCTCGGAGAAATCGGACTTACGTTTGACTGCCGTTGATGATTTTGATGAAAGAGACGGGATTCCGTTATCTTTCTCGAAGAAATCGGACTTACGTTTGACTGCCGTTTGATGATTTTGATGAAAGAAACGGGATTCCGTTATCTTTCTCGGAGAAATCGGACTTACGTTTGAATGCCGTTAGGGTTCCTTTGAAAGGGGGTTAACTTTGGTTGACTTTGGTTAAGTCTGTTAAGTTGAGGACTAAACTGCAGAGTCCTGGAATTTTAAAGGGCAAAAGGGTCTTTTTGACCCTTCCAAATCATCCGCGCGGAGTAGAACGCGACCTGGACTGGTTTAAATGAGGGCCAACGCCCTTTTGGTTCCTTCTTCTCCAATTTTCAGTTCCACGAGAGAGACGAGAGAGAGAAGACCAAAACCGCCATTGTTGGCCAAAAAACCTCAAAATCCTTCCGATTTTCTTCGATTTTCAAGCAATGGAACACGGGGAAGCTGCTATCCAAGGCCAAGGATGCGGTCCGGTTGCCGAGAGGCGATTAGAGCTCGTTCGAATGAGGAGGCATTACACCCTTTCGCAATCAATTGCGGAGGAGCCGTACCCCGATGCATGGCAACATTGGGCTTCTCATTCGAGTCTCCGTACGGTATACTTCGAATCTCTTCATTCCCTTTGTCGATTTTTCATTTGAAATTGATTTTTGGTGATTTTTTTTTTTTTTAGATCCGAAAATTTTGATGTTCTTGGACTTGAAATTTGATTTTGATGCTTTGCATGTTGTAATGAGTATGTGGGTAACCAAAATGTGCATTTTGTTTGGAAGAAAGAATGGGCATTTTGCCACATTTTTTTTTTAAATTCGAAAATTGTATTTTAAAATTCAAAAATTGTTTTTTTTTTTTTTGACACTGAAATTGGATTTTTGATGATTTGCATGTTGCAATGTGTTTGAAAAGAATGAGCATTTTGCCATTTTTTTTTGTTTTGTTTTTTGAAATATGAGATGATAAGGAATTCGCCCGAATTCGGGACGGACATGAATGTATGCATGTATGCACTCTTGTAAGATTTTTTTTTGTAATGGGATGTGAATGATATGAATGCATTTTTTTTTTTTTGAGAATGTGAGAAGTGGGGCGGATTTTTTTTTTTTTGCTCCCGTTGATTGAATGTATGTTATTTTATGAGAAATGAGACGGAGTTTTTATTCCCGTTGACTCAATGTATGAATGCATGAATGAATGGTGATTGTTAAAAACTCTTTTCCTCTGTGCAAGAAAAATGGGGCTGAGTCCATTGTATGCCGTTATGGTGCCCGATTTTTTTTTCAAAATTTTATGTCTATGATGCATGTGTATGCTCTCTTTTTTTTTTTGAATGCAATTGCAAAATTTTTTTTTGAATGCAATTTTTTTTTTTGATTGCAATTTTTTTTTTTTAACTCTTTCTCTTTTTTTTTTCAATTGTAGGGTGGAGATCGCTTTGTGACACAGCAGCTGAACAAGATGAAGACTCGAGGATCAGTGGAGTCTGTGGTTGACCTGTGAAACCGGCTTCCAGTCTTGGGCCGAGGAGCTTTGATGAGTCCGAGACAGATCGTCATTGGGACCGGGCTGTATGAGTTTATCGAGTGCCTGAGGGGGTTGGTCAAGTTCTCCAAAAGCAAGGGCCTGATTTTTGCTTTGGCACAACATTGGTGGGACGCGACCCACACATTTCATTTTTTCTGGGGCGAGGCCACGGTTACACCCTCCGATTACGCTGCGACATCGGGCCCGTCCTTTAAAGGACGAAACATTGAGTGGAGAGACGGCTACAGTGATCGGGACCTGCAGGAGCTTCTGGGCTTTACCCCCATTCCGAAAAAGGGGATGGGTATGGAGTATGCTGTGGTCTACGGGAAGATCGTGGAGACCATCGGGAATTATGAGGCTGGGGACGAGAGAGTGGGTGCGGTGCGGTGCCGTGGCTTTCTTTGTGGTTTTCCTTTTCGAGCACACTTTTGGACACGCCGAGGACGGCGATGTTTGCTTTTCCGAGGAGTTTGGAGGATGTGGAGATGGCTGGGGAGGTGTCTTGGGGAGAGGCAGGGCTGGTAGAGCTATATTTTGCTCTGGATCGGTACAGCCGGAAGGCTGTCAGCTCTCTGACATGCTTCGAGTTCCCTCTGGAGGTGCAAGCTTTCTTTTTGCTTTCTCTCTTTTCTTTAAGCACGTATTCCTCTTTTTTTTTTCACCGGATTGATGGGATTTTTCCCTTTCGCAGGTATGGGCTCTGGAGTTCTTTCACGTCACGATGTGGCGGCAGCCGGCGGAGTACATCGGGGCATACCCGGCCATGCTCTCCTGGAGCAAGCATGCTCGGGAGAAGATAGGTTCTAAGGGGCGCACGACCCTTAAGTACAGGGAGTGCCTGCCTTTGACGAGGGCTGAGACGGATGAGGGGATGGTTTTCTACCCCTGGGGCCGCTTCGATGTGGAGCAGCTGAAGGGTGCCGAGAGATGGACCGTGCAGCGGAGGATTTTGAGGGGCTTGACTTGCGACGTGTATTATCTGGGAGAGAGAGTGACGCGCCAGCATGGCGTGAACTCGCCTTTGATGGCTCCAGTGGAGCCTCCCGCCGACATGATGCATCCGAGCGAGCGGTCGGAGACCTGGGGCAATTATCGAGGTGGCCAGCACTTCTCGGCATTCGTGGCGATTGAGCAGTATCCGGTATTTATCTTGAGGAGGTTGAGGATGCCCCAGGTCCTTGAGCGAGAGGGGGTAGGGATCGTACGGTACCCGCGGACGGACTTTTCATATGTCCAGGATGGGGTCCGATTGAGGGTACAGATCCCTCAGCCTGAGCGGCTTCCACGAGCTTTTCAGCCTCGTCCGGGTATGAAGGTATGGCTTCTCCTTCCCACCTCTTTTTTTTTTTTTTTGCTTCTGTCTTTTCCTTTCTTTCCTGTCATCATTTTTTGCCTCAACTATTTCTGACGTTTTTTCTTCCGTGCAGTTTCCGGAGGTGGTCGTGGAGATGTTGTACCCTTGATCTTGGGAGAGACTTTTCATGCTCTCGACAGGCTGGCCACCGGGAGACGGTATATGCACGGGGGCAGCCCGTTTCTCTTGAATTTATGGCTGATGGAGCGCCTGGGGGTTCTTCGGGAAACTTCTGATATGATCAAGCCTTGGACATTCGCCAGGAGAGGGGTTTTGGTGGATTTTGATGATCAGGGCTCGTGGGAGCGTTGGATGGCTGGCTGTCACGACCCGAAATCTAGGCTCTATTTTGGCCACGTGTTGAGCACGTGGGAGTGGGGTGCATAGTAAATTATTTTATGCATTTCATAATAAGTGAGATTTTTATGTGTTAGTTTAATATTTTAATAATTGATTTGACATTTTAGTGATGCTAATAAATTAAATTTAATTATTTAATGTCTAAATGAAATAAATAATAATTTTGTAATTGATATTGTAATTGTAAAATTTAATTAAAAGGGTTATAAAAGTTAAGGGGCCTAGGCGTAATATTAAAATTAAGATAGTTACTTATTATAACTTAAAGCAAGGAGGGGCTAAACCGTAAATTTTATTAAATATATATACCACACATTCTCCAACCTTCCCTTCTCATTTTTTCATTTTTCCAGCGTGAGAGGCTTGAGAAAGAGAGAGAGAGCTCGGTGAGAGAAAGAAAGAAAATAACTTTCTCCGTTCCCAAAATATTTTTCAAAAATTCTATAAAATCAACCGTTGGTCTGATGGACGATCCGACTGCGGCGGAGCGATCAGGAAGGCGAGGAGAACATTTAGAGCCGAACAGATCGTCTTTTCGTTTCGACATATTTTTAGGTAAGTTATTATGATTTCTTTCAAATAGTTGTGCATATTAAGTTGAATGATGATATTATGTGTTAGAGATGATCTTTTATATTAATGGACCAAAATATTTGGCTTTTGGTAATTTTCGGAATTTATTTGTGTTATGGAAATTAAAAGGAAAATGGGTTGTTTAAATTGAGTATGATAAGATTTGGCTTGAAAATGATAAAGTGTTGTTGGATATGTTATATGATGTTATTATTACCATGTAAATAATTATTGGTAACTTGATCATTTGATTGGTCTCGGAAATGGTGAAAATTTGTTTGGAGATGAATAAATATTTTGGTTGGGTTGGGTAAGGTAAATGGTGTTATCTTGATATGATTATTGGGATTTTGCGTCAATTTTTATGACTGAACATAACTAGAGAAGTTTGGGTCTGAAATGAGTATGGGATTTTCGGGTAATTTTTCTTGGCTAGGGAAATGAAAAGAATTTAAGTGATATTCATGATTTTTGTAATAATTAGTCCATTAAAATACCTTTGGGAAATAAATAGGAAAGGTTGTATATAAACTTGATATTATGTGTTATAAATGAATTTGCGATAGGTTGGAACATTTAGCTGGGTGATTGAAATGGAAAGAAAATGTGTTGGGATGACATGGGATACTTTGATGTCATGGCATTAGGAGTTGGGTGAAAATTGAGGGAGTTGTGGTATATAGGTTATATGATGTATTAGGTTGAACTTGTTTGATTGAGTATCTTGGCTTAGAAATTTGCTAGAAAAGAGTTGGGTAAAGAACATGGTAGAAGGGCGATGGAATAGTTAGCTAACTTTGGGAATTGATGTAGTATAGATGTTACATAGCATGGATTGAGGGTGGTTATGGATTAAAATGGGTATATATACTGATTTTGGTTTGTTGGGACATAGCTTAGTAAGTGAAAAATGGATTTTGGGCAGTGATTGGGAACTGATGTTTAACATCAGCAACATTTCTGGTGTTGGGCACGACTCGTGCCCTGGAGCACGAGTCGTGACCTTCAATTGCAGTCGTGATCACGAGTCGTGAAGAATAGCCAAGTCGTTCCGGGAAGTTTGTGGGAAAAAGGCACGAGTCGTGCCAAGGGGCACGAGTCGTGCCCTGTATCAGAATTTCTGAATTTACTTTTAAAGCTTAAGAACCTATTCAACTTGAAACATATTTGAACCCTCTCTAACTATGATTAAAGTAGAGCACTTTAGCTATACATCGATGTTTTAATTGGTTGAAACGGATATTGGGAAAGGCTTTAAATATTGACTTGAAATGGGTTGAAAGACAATTGTGGAACCTGAACCAAAGTTAATAAAAACTTGGTAAATGATTATGAAACCTTTATAGGGAGGGTTTAATAGTGCGACACGGATATCTCGGGCTTATTAGAGCTACTTTGTGCCATATGTAACTAATTATACATGGTTATTGGGTTATTAAGGGCATGAAATAAATGTTGCTTGGAAAAGGGAAACCATGGTGAATTGATAACCAAAGTTTATAGAAACTTGGTATTTGTTTATGGAACCTAAAGGAAAGTTGTGTAACGGGATATTAAGAACGCCTAGAGCTACTTGTATGCTATTATACCCCTACGTGGTTACTTGGGGATGGTTATATGTTAAATTGGTGCGTGAAGTATTTGATGCACGTCATCATTGTATTGTTTATGAGCATACATGCCATACGTGGATTATATTGACTCATTAGTGTTTATATACATGTTACACTAATTGAGATGTTCAACATGAGTAATTGTACCATGTTCTATCTTCATTCAACATGAGTAATTGTGTCATGTTTTATATATGATATCCTATTGGGTGGATTTGACTTCAAGTAACCGTTATGTGCTTGAATGTGATTATGATTGTGATCAATATCGGTGATATTTCGGGGTATAATGGAATGCGACCACTTATGAGAAGTTGTAACATAAGGTGCTCGGATTTCATTATACCTGTGTCCGTTTCCACCCCACTGTGGCCACAGTTTGGGGCTCAGTTACTATGAATATGCCTAAGCAGTTCATAGGATACTGATACCTTACATGGTTCCCTGAAAAATGGGTCTTGTAAGGCGTGAATAGGCCTAAGCCGTTCACACATATAGAGGATGGGTTCCCATGAGGATGTATGTCCATACCCACGTATTGCGACTTATTGTTCAGACGGGAAAAGGTAAGATCAGGTAATGTAATGTGTTTACAGTATCCCAAATATGATGTTGAACAACTTGTTTACGTGTTGCATCTTATTTGGCATCTTGCTGCATGCATAATAGCTTACTGAGATTCTTTCTCACCCCATCTCCCTTTAATTTTTTTAGATTCAGCTGAGACAGGTAGACCAGACCGGTGAGGCCGGGGAGGAGTTGGACCGTCTCTTGGGTTGTCAGGGTATGATATGATAGGGAGTTGGGAATGCAGTTGGGATTATTATTGACTTGTTGAAAATTTCATTGTTTAAAGCTTTTATAAATATTTTCAGTTGTAAATTAAAACAGGTTGTCATTTTAAGCAGGCTGACGTCACCTCCTAGTGGAGCGGTCAGGTGGTTTTATTTTCAAAAGTTTAATTGATTTTCATTATAATTAAAGGAAAAGTTTTAATTTTTAGGAGGTGGTTTGGGGACCCTCCAGCTGGGGCACGATTTTATAGGTCCCGGTGTTGGGGAGGCCCCACAGTTGGTATCAGAGCTAAGGTTAGAAGTCAAGGGTAGAAGTCTAGTCTAAGGGGGAGTGTGTGATACCTGACGACGAGTGTTTAGCGCAGGAATTTGTTCAATGGCAGAAAATAGTAATGACCCCAAGAGATTAAGAAAACGTGAGTAATATGGAGAGATAGAATCCTCCGCTGTCATTAGAAATATATTACCTGTCTCAGGAAGTAGGGGCAATACTTGTATGAATCCCCGTTCACCTCATTATTAAGTGGCATTGTAATTCTGCTCTTATTTGCATAATTTGCCTCAGAGTTGCCTTATGTGCTGGAGGTGTCTACTCCTATAGGAGAGTACCTCGAATTATACTTGATTATCATGGTAGTCGTGATTATGTGGGCATGTATTGCCAATGGATGTGGTAGATATACCAATCCGTGATTGTTGTTTTACTTGACCATAATTGGTAAAGTAGTTGTTGTGTTGGGGAGGACTGTCGCAAGAAGCGAGTCTCCTTATCTATGGTTGAATTGCCTCTGTGTTTAGTTGAGGCGGCTAAGTTATTAATTGATATTTATGTCATATATGCATTAAATGTCAATAAGTATAGTTTAAATAATGTGAAGGTTACTTGGGTTATGTATGAGACTTGAGTAGGAGTCACCTAAATTACCCGTGTATGGTTGATAAATGAATTGGTAAAGTGATTTCATCAGAATAGTTCAAGCCGCCAGTTAGGGCGATAGCATTCCGTATTGATCTAATGTCAGGGTTGTTGCCCATATCCAAAACACCTTATAGAAGGGCATTGGATGTGTCGTAAATATGATGAGTAGAATTTTTAAACTCGATTTTGATATTTCAGTGGTCAGCTCGATGGATGCTATCTTTGTATACTCAGAGTTGTGGAAAGATTTTGGAAATCAACTGCAAGTTATGTTATCTACATTTCATGAGAACCAAATGTTGGTGAAATTCCTTAAGAGTATGACTCGAGGAGATATTGTATTACATTTTTTTCTGAGGATTGAGGCCTTGATCAAATGGAACAACCTTCGACAGAGTTAGAACTCCGTTATTTTCTGGGATTGACAGGTTATTATTAAAAGAGTATTGATGGATTTTCAAGAATTGTGACACCAGTGATTCAATTGCTTCCGAAGGAGGTATCATTTATGTGAAACGTTAAAGCGTGAAATCAACTTTGCAGAATGGAAGATGGATTGACTAATGTTTTGACCTTTACCCTACTTGATGGATGCGAATTTGTAATTGTCATGTGCGCGTCAAAAGAAAGATTTGGGTTGTGCTTTATTCAGGCTGGGAAGACAATAGCTTATGCTTCGAGGGAATCAGAGTGGCGCAGCGGAAGCATGGAAGGGATTACAACTATTTTGCGTTACCTAAGTGGAAATATCCTTTGCATGAAGTTAATTTGAGATTTGTACAAATCATAAGAGTTGAAGTATTATGTATCAAAGGGGATTGAACAACAGGTGGGGAGATTGTTGGAGTTATCAAAAGACTTATTTGCGATATTACACAACATCCGAGAAGGCTACTGTGATTGCAGACGTGATTATCCGAAAGGGCTTTCTTATTAGAATTGCTATCATGTGAGTTGCAAAAAGAGATGTGAATTGCGAATGTTCGAGCTACACCTACTTGGAACGAAGATCTTATGGGAGTTCAACCAATGATTCTGAATCGAGGGAATTATCTAACATTTTCAAGAAAGAAGGACCGAGGATATTGTACTGAATATTGATGGAATATTAACCCTCAACGACATAATTGGTGTACCATATTCACAAGAGAATAAGAGATCTACTTGAGAGGAAGACCATAAATCGATAGTTGCGATGCATTCAAAACGTTTGAAGATGTACCAAGCACGGAAGAATGGTTAGAAGAAGAAGGATAAGAGGACATTTTGATAGATTTTATAACAAGACTACCCTAGACATCAAAGGAAATGGACGCGTTAGAGGCATAGTGGATATATTGATGGAAGTCGGCTCATTTATACCAAGAATGATGAACCATTGACAGGGGAGTTAACACCAGTGTTTGGGCGAGAGAATTGATCGATTCTACGGAGTATTAATCACTATCTTATATCAGATTGGGATTCGAGATTCATATTGCGTTTTTGGAAGACCAGGTATGAGACTTTGGGTTCCAGATGCGTTCAGTTTTGCGTACATTTCCCGATGGATTGTTCAGACAGAGAGAACCATCCAGACTCTCGAGAATGTGTTATGGGGCATTCGATGGATTTTCATTTATTTTGAGAAGTTCGTGTAACCTTAGTGGAAGTTGCATATAGTAGCAGTTATCAAGCTAGCATGGAAGTGACACCGTATGCAGCATTGCAGTGGAGAAGAGTCTTGATGATCATTTTCTTATATCGAGTTTTTCAACCGAGGCTATTCTTGTTGATTAGACGTTTGTGGAACCATTGAGTGGTATTAGAATCCAATCCGGAAATGGAAACCTAGAAAATTTGAGTTGTGAAAGTGTAGTGGAAGAATCATGTTAGTATAGAAGCCACTTGGGTTTCGGGAATCCGAGAGGCATGAGAATTATGTGTGGTTATTTGAGTAGTCAGGTAAGTGTGTTTAAAAATTCGGGAAGAATTTTCTTTAAGGGGGAGTGAATGTCACGACCCGAAATCTAGGCTCTATTTTGGCCACGTGTTGAGCACGTGGGAGTGGGGTGCATAGTAAATTATTTTATGCATTTCATAATAAGTGAGATTTTTATGTGTTAGTTTAATATTTTAATAATTGATTTGACATTTTAGTGATGCTAATAAATTAAATTTAATTATTTAATGTCTAAATGAAATAAATAATAATTTTGTAATTGATATTGTAATTGTAAAATTTAATTAAAAGGGTTATAAAAGTTAAGGGGCCTAGGCGTAATATTAAAATTAAGATAGTTACTTATTATAACTTAAAGCAAGGAGGGGCTAAACCGTAAATTTTATTAAATATATATACCACACATTCTCCAACCTTCCCTTCTCATTTTTTCATTTTTCCAGCGTGAGAGGCTTGAGAAAGAGAGAGAGCTCGGTGAGAGAAAGAAAGAAAATAACTTTCTCCGTTCCCAAAATATTTTTCAAAAATTCTATAAAATCAACCGTTGGTCTGATGGACGATCCGACTGCGGCGGAGCGATCAGGAAGGCGAGGAGAACATTTAGAGCCGAACAGATCGTCTTTTCGTTTCGACATATTTTTAGGTAAGTTATTATGATTTCTTTCAAATAGTTGTGCATATTAAGTTGAATGATGATATTATGTGTTAGAGATGATCTTTTATATTAATGGACCAAAATATTTGGCTTTTGGTAATTTTCGGAATTTATTTGTGTTATGGAAATTAAAAGGAAAATGGGTTGTTTAAATTGAGTATGATAAGATTTGGCTTGAAAATGATAAAGTGTTGTTGGATATGTTATATGATGTTATTATTACCATGTAAATAATTATTGGTAACTTGATCATTTGATTGGTCTCGGAAATGGTGAAAATTTGTTTGGAGATGAATAAATATTTTGGTTGGGTTGGGTAAGGTAAATGGTGTTATCTTGATATGATTATTGGGATTTTGCGTCAATTTTTATGACTGAACATAACTAGAGAAGTTTGGGTCTGAAATGAGTATGGGATTTTCGGGTAATTTTTCTTGGCTAGGGAAATGAAAAGAATTTAAGTGATATTCATGATTGTTGTAATAATTAGTCCATTAAAATACCTTTGGGAAATAAATATGAAAGGTTGTATATAAACTTGATATTATGTGTTATAAATGAATTTGCGATAGGTTGGAACATTTAGCTGGGTGATTGAAATGGAAAGAAAATGTGTTGGGATGACATGGGATACTTTGATGTCATGGCATTAGGAGTTGGGTGAAAATTGAGGGAGTTGTGGTATATAGGTTATATGATGTATTAGGTTGAACTTGTTTGATTGAGTATCTTGGCTTAGAAATTTGCTAGAAAAGAGTTGGGTAAAGAACATGGTAGAAGGGCGATGGAATAGTTAGCTAACTTTGGGAATTGATGTAGTATAGATGTTACATAGCATGGATTGAGGGTGGTTATGGATTAAAATGGGTATATATACTGATTTTGGTTTGTTGGGACATAGCTTAGTAAGTGAAAAATGGATTTTGGGCAGTGATTGGGAACTGATGTTTAACATCAGCAACATTTCTGGTGTTGGGCACGACTCGTGCCCTGGAGCACGAGTCGTGACCTTCAATTGCAGTCGTGATCACGAGTCGTGAAGAATAGCCAAGTCGTTCCGGGAAGTTTGTGGGAAAAAGGCACGAGTCGTGCCAAGGGGCACGAGTCGTGCCCTGTATCAGAATTTCTGAATTTACTTTTAAAGCTTAAGAACCTATTCAACTTGAAACATATTTGAACCCTCTCTAACTATGATTAAAGTAGAGCACTTTAGCTATACATCGATGTTTTAATTGGTTGAAACGGATATTGGGAAAGGCTTTAAATATTGACTTGAAATGGGTTGAAAGACAATTGTGGAACCTGAACCAAAGTTAATAAAAACTTGGTAAATGATTATGAAACCTTTATAGGGAGGGTTTAATAGTGCGACACGGATATCTCGGGCTTATTAGAGCTACTTTGTGCCATATGTAACTAATTATACATGGTTATTGGGTTATTAAGGGCATGAAATAAATGTTGCTTGGAAAAGGGAAACCATGGTGAATTGATAACCAAAGTTTATAGAAACTTGGTATTTGTTTATGGAACCTAAAGGAAAGTTGTGTAACGGGATATTAAGAACGCCTAGAGCTACTTGTATGCTATTATACCCCTACGTGGTTACTTGGGGATGGTTATATGTTAAATTGGTGCGTGAAGTATTTGATGCACGTCATCATTGTATTGTTTATGAGCATACATGCCATACGTGGATTATATTGACTCATTAGTGTTTATATACATGTTACACTAATTGAGATGTTCAACATGAGTAATTGTACCATGTTCTATACTGTTCAACATGAGTAATTGTGTCATGTTTTATATATGATATCCTATTGGGTGGATTTGACTTCAAGTAACTGTTATGTGCTTGAATGTGATTATGATTGTGATCAATATCAGCTGATATTTCGGGGGTATAATGGAATGCGACCACTTATGAGAAGTTGTAACATAAGGTGCTCGGATTTCATTATACCTGTGTCCGTTTCCACCCCACTGTGGCCACAGTTTGGGGCTCAGTTACTATGAATATGCCTAAGCAGTTCATAGGATACTGATACCTTACATGGTTCCCTGAAAAATGGGTCTTGTAAGGCGTGAATAGGCCTAAGCCGTTCACACATATAGAGGATGGGTTCCCATGAGGATGTATGTCCATACCCACGTATTGCGACTTATTGTTCAGACGGGAAAAGGTAAGATCAGGTAATGTAATGTGTTTACAGTATCCCAAATATGATGTTGAACAACTTGTTTACGTGTTGCATCTTATTTGGCATCTTGCTGCATGCATAATAGCTTACTGAGATTCTTTCTCACCCCGTCTCCCTTTAATTTTTTTAGATTCAGCTGAGACAGGTAGACCAGACCGGTGAGGCCGGGGAGGAGTTGGACCGTCTCTTGGGTTGTCAGGGTATGATATGATAGGGAGTTGGGAATGCAGTTGGGATTATTATTGACTTGTTGAAAATTTCATTGTTTAAAGCTTTTATAAATATTTTCAGTTGTAAATTAAAACAGGTTGTCATTTTAAGCAGGCTGACGTCACCTCCTAGTGGAGCGGTCAGGTGGTTTTATTTTCAAAAGTTTAATTGATTTTCATTATAATTAAAGGAAAAGTTTTAATTTTTAGGAGGTGGTTTGGGGACCCTCCAGCTGGGGCACGATTTTATAGGTCCCGGTGTTGGGGAGGCCCCACACTGGCCGTCAGACTGAAGATATCAGATGGTCGGTGCCTCATTAGCGGGTGGAGACTCGGAGAGTAGTTCAGGATGGATCTCCTGTGGTTATGCTTCCGGGGCTTTCTCAGTTCAGCTTTTACATTCCGGCTATGGTTCTGAGACAGTTCGGTTTGGAGCAGGTTCCTTTGGAGGACTTTGATGATATAGCCACTAGGGTGGTGGCTTCTGCTTCTATGGAGGATCCTTCGGTGTTTCCCTTTCTTTCCCGAGTATGGAGGTATGACGTCTTTCCTCCTCGGGTTATCCTCAGGCGTCTGAGACCTGTGTTCTTGACCACTTGGTACCTGGATTGGTACGAGAGGCATTTGGGGGAGACTCAGATGGCTATTTTGAGACGGCGTGAGGCCATTGTGGGTGCGGAGGACCTGACAGTTTCGGAGAGGAGAAGGGCCGAGGCGAGGGCCAACCCTTATGACAGGAGCGGAGATGTTGTGACCGACTATGAGGCTTATGTCAAGAGACAGGAGAGGAGGGCTCCTATGCTACCAGCTAGGCTACAGGAGATGAGAGATGATGCTAGGGCCACTAAGGCCCTGACAGAGGCTGGTTTGATAGATCATGTCCCTACACCAGAGCTTGGTAGGAGGAAGACCGACATTTTTCCTGTTCAGAGGAAGAAGACCCGAAGGGGCACTACTACATTTCTGACCTAATGTAACGCATCTTACGCATCTAATGTAACGCCAAGAGCTAATGTAACGCATCTAATGCAACGCCAGAGCTAATGTAACGCATCTAATGCAACGCCAGAGCTAATGTAACGGCTAATGCAACGCCAGAGCTAATGTAACGCATCTAATGCAACGCCAGAGCTAATGTAACGCATCTAATGCAACGCCAGAGCTAATGTAACGAGTCTAATGCAACGCCAAAATCCTAATGTAACGCCTAAATTACTAATGCAACGCCAAAATCCTATAACCTATACCATATACCCTATACCCTATACCCTACACTATACCCTATAACCTATATCCTATATCCTATACCCTATACCCTATACCCTATACCCTATACCTTGTACACTATACCCTATACCCTATACCCTATGCCCTATACACTATACCCTATAACCTATATCCTATACCCTATACCCTATACCATATACCCTATATCATATATCCTATACACTATACCCTATACCCTATACACTATACCCTATACCCTATACCCTATACACTATATCCTATACCCTATATCCTATACCCTATACCCTATGCCCTATACTCTATACCCTATAACCTAAATCCTATAGGGTATAGGGCATATGGTAAAGGGTATACCCTATAGGGTATACGGTATACCCTATAGGGTATAGGGTATACCCTATAGGATATAGGGTATAGGGTATAAGGTATAGGACATAGGGTATAGGGTATACCCTATACCCTATAGGGTATAGGGTATACCCTATAGGGTATACCCTATAGGGTATAGGGTATAAGGTATAGGGCATAGGGCATATGGTATAGGGTATACCCTATAGGGTATAGGGTATAAGGTATAGGGCATATGGTATAGGGTATACCCTATAGGGTATAAGGTATACCCTATAAGGCATAGGGTATATGGTATAGGGTATACCCTATAGGGTATAGGGTATAGGGTATACCCTATAGGGTATAGGGTATACCCTATAGGGTATAGGGTATAGGGTATAAGGTATGGGCATATGGTATAGGGTATACCCTATAGGATATAGGGCATATGGTATACGATATACCCTATAGGGTATAGGGTATACCCTATAGGATATAGGGTATAGGATATAGGGCATATGGTATAGGGTATACCCTAAAGGATATAGAGCATAGGGTATAGGGCATATGGTATATGGTATAGGGCATAGGGTATATGGTATAGGATATAGGGTATAGGATATAGGGTATAGGATATAGGGTATAGGGTATAAGGTATAGGGCATAGGGCATATTGTATAGGGTATACTCTTTAGGGTATAGGGTATAAGGTATAGGGTATAGGTCATATGGTATAGGGTATACCCTATAGGGTATAGGGTATACCCTATGGGGTATAGGGTATACCCTATGGGGTATAGGGTATACCCTATGGGGTATAGGGTATATGGTATAGGGCATATGATATAGGGTATACCCTATAGGATATAGGGTATACCCTATAGGATATAGGGCATAAGGTATATGGCATATGGTATAGGGTATACCCTATAGGGTATAGGGTATACCCTATAGGATATAGGGTATATGATATAGGGTATAGGGTATAGGGTATACCCTATAGGGTTTAGGGTATATGAGGTTTAGGTTGTGAGGGTATATTAATAAGTATTATTAATATTTTAAAAGTATAATTATTTTTTTAAATTTATTTTTGAATTGAGATAAATATTTTAGACATTTTTTGTTAAGGAAGTTTTTAAAAAAAATTATATAAAATAAGATAGAAATTAACTAAATATTTCTATCAATTATTACTTAGGTATATTAATATTTCTTAAAAGTTTAAATTATTAAATTAATGAGTATTATTATTAATTAATAACATTATTATTATTAATTATATAATAATAATTATTAATATATTCAATTATTTAATTGAAAAAGTCTAAAATATTTTTTCCTAGTCAATAAAAATTACTAATTATTATTTGTACTATTATTAATATTAATTAATTAATCAATTATATAATTAATAATTCATTAATAAATATTATTGATAATAAATATTATTATTATTGATATTAGGCATAATATTATTTTACAGTTTAAATTATTATTATTATTATTAATTATTTTTAATATCAATTATTATTATTATTAATTATATAATAATAATTATTAATATATTCAATTATTTAATTGAATAATTAACAATAAAAGTATGTAATATAAAAATATTTACTTTTTGATATTATGTATTATTACTAATTATTTTAATATTATTATTAAGTATTATTATTAATTATATAATAATAATTATTAATATTAATATATTCAATTATGTGATTGTATAATTAACAATAGCAACATTATTTGTATTATTATTAAGTATTGTTACTAATTATATGATAATATTATTATTCTTGATATTAGGCATACTACTTTAACTAAAATTTGGGGTAAATCAAATAAAAGCATGTAAATATTTTAGATAACTTTTTCTGAATTTCAGTAATAAAAAAGTCTAAAATATTTTTTCCTAGTCAATAAAAATTACTATTTATTATTACTAATATTATTAATATTATACTATTTATATAATTAATATTAATATTAATATTAATTAATTAATCAATTATATAATTAATAATTCATTAATAAAAATTATTGATAATAAATATTATTATTCTTGATATTAGACATAAATATTTTAGTTAGCATATAGTATAGTGTGAAACAAATATAAATATGTGTTGTGTCATTGTTTGATTGGATCCCAAATTTCACGCGGATCATGGCAAAGCAACATCTAACCGTTCAATACATTCGATCCAACGGTCCATAATAATTCAAACAAAACCACTTCCTTTTCCTTATTCTTCACATTTATTAACCCATTTTCTCTCTCCATTACTCTCCCACACAGAAACACAAAACTCTCGTCTGTCTGATTCTTCCCGTCCTCCGCCCCTAACATACTCCAATCCTTCATCGCCGCCGCCATCTCCTCCGACCACTTCCACGTGATTACTCCCTTCGAACAACACCTCCACGATCTCTCTATCTCTCACTCTCTCCACCTGGATGTTTCTCTCTCATCGCCATCACTGTCTACCAATCTCTTTGAAGCCCTAAAATTGCGAATCTCTGACAGCTGTGGATCGCCGGCCACCACTGCCACTCTTGGAACCGTCTCCCTCTCACCGCTTTTCCTTCGCCACCACTCCTTCATCATCTCCGGCGACGGCAACTGTAGATCTGGGTAGATATTGTCTGTGTGCGTGTAGATCTGGGTTTTCTTCTTCTCTCTCTCGTCTCCGGCATCGGCAACTGTCTCCCTCTCACCGCTCTCTACTCGTCTCTCCTGTTTCTCCGTCTCTGGTGGCGTTACATTAAAATCGGTTTGAGAAAACTAGTTAGTCTAGTTTGAGAATTAAAAACTGGTGGTGATGGATGGTTGTGGTGAACGGTGGTGGTGAATGGTGGTGTGTATATGTTGACAAATTAAAAACTAGTTAGTCTAGTTTGAGAATAAAAATTGTTTAGAGATTGATTTAAGAATAAAAAAGGTTAAGGGACTGATTTGAAAATAAAAAAAGTTAAAGGGATTGATTTGAATATAAAAAAAATAAGTGACTAATTTGAGAATAAAAAACATAAAGGGACGGATTTGAAAAAAAAAAGTTAAGGGATTGATTTGAGAATAAATATATATATATATTTAAAAAAATATATATATATATATATATACACACACATATATATATATATATATATATATATATATATATATATATATATAAATATATATATATATATATTGAAAAAGAAAATTAAAAAAATTAATAAAATTGTGAAATTATGTAATAAATTTTAGGGACTCATCTAATTTTTGGTGTTACATTAGGTATTCAACCACTTTTTAAATTGGCGTTGCATTAGGTTCTTTTTGGCGTTGCATTAGGTGTTCATATAGTTTTAAAATTGGCGTTGCATCAGGTATTTACCTGATGCAACGCCAAAGCTCTGGCGTTACATTAGCTTACTATGTCGTTGCATTAGACCTAATGCAACGCAAGAGAATGCAACGGCCATTTGGCGTTACATTAGGCCTAATGTAACGATTTTTGGGCCCTAATGCAACGAAAATTGGCGTTACATTAGGTCAGAAATGTAGTAGTGGGGGAAGAAGAGAGGGAATGCCAGTACGAGTGGCTTGGAGTGATTCTGAGTTTTCCGAGTATCCCTTTCTTGTTGTAGCAGACACATTAGTTTGATTATGTATCTTAGTTTTCTTTTAGCAGGTTGCCAGTTGTAGGAATGAACCGGGCTTAGACTCATCAAAAAGCTTTTAACTGTAATGAATATGTGAATTGCTTTAGAGTTTTTCGAGACGCTTTCATGGTCTGATCAGTGTATTGATGTCGAAGTATGACTTTTATTTGTATTTTAGACCGAACCGTTTCCGCCGCCTACGTTCCCTTCTGACAAAAGGGCTCGTGTCTCCGTAGTTCGACCCGGCTTTTTTTTTGTTGTTTTTTTTGTGTTTTTTTTTTTTTTGTGTTTTTTTTTTTTGTTTTTTTGTTTTTTTTTTTTTTTGTTTTTTTTTGTGCAACCCTCGTTTTTTACCTAGGCCGCCCTTTTTCGGGTTTTCAACCTAGTTGGGTATTACTCTTTTAGCACTCTTTTTCTCTTTTTTTTTTTCTTTTTTTTTTTTTTGACTCGGTGTTTTTTACGCGTAGTATCTCGCGCGGCCTTGTCACCATTCACCGGGTGTACAAAGGATTTCCGTCGAGGTCCGCAAGTTGCATGGCTCCTCCAGGAGAAGATCTTTTGGACGACATATGGCCCGACCTGCATGTGCTCCCATTTGCCAAGCGGGTTGACACGGACCGGGGCTTCTCTTTCAAAACGAGATCACCTTCTCGGATCTCCCGATGCTTTACTTTCTTGTCGAAGGCTCTGGCCATTCTCCCTTGGTAAGCTCGGATATGTTCCATGGCCTTCAATCGTCGTTCATCTAGCAGGGCCAATTCATCATGGCGACTTTGGAGCCATTCGACCTCATTGACCTGGCTTTCTAACAGCACACGGAGTGAGGGGATTTCTAACTCGATTGGGAGTACGGCTTCCATCCCGTAGGTAAGAGCAAATGGTGTTTCCCCTGTTGCCGTTCTGACGGATGTTCTGTAGCCCCAGAGTGCCAGGTGTAGCTTCTCGGGCCAATCTCGACCTCGGACAGCCATTTTCCGAATGATGTTTTCCAAAGTCTTGTTTGCTGCCTCGACGGCTCCGTTGGTTTGGGGCTTGTAGGGAGATGACTTGTGACGGGTTATTCGAATTCTCGCCAGGCACTCGTCGCATTCGCCTTCGAAGTGGGATCCATTATCTCGAGATGATTTCGGCTGGCAACCCGTATCTGCATATGATGTTTTCTTTGATGAAGAGGGCTACTTTCCTTGAGTTGAGGATTTTGTAGGGCATCCTTTCTAGTTCCCTCGGAGAAACTACCAATCAGCGTCTCTTTAGGCTCTTCCGCAGTTCCCAGATTCACACTTGTCAAAATCTCCTCGGCAGCTTGGGCTCGATTTTCCTCTTTCCGAACAACTTGCTTAAAGATTTTTGTTCTTTTTCTTTTTGTTTATTTAATGTGTCTGCTTCTTTATCTAATGAATCATTATTAAATGTTTTTAAGTCATTAGTTAATTTATCATTAGTTAAAGTGGCAATCAAGGGATACTCAGAAAGGTTCGTCATTTCATTGAGAATAAAAGGGAATACAGCATTGGCTACAATTTCGTAGTCTTCAGGCGTGAGGCCATCGGACGACTCGAGAGACTCAAACTCAACAATGAGAGACTCGGAGGACTTTACAAAGGTTGACACAAAGGGACGGGGGACCAATCCAAGCTTGGTGATCATTTCTTCTTTGGTCGCGGACGGGCCTGAGAGAGTTTCCCAATTCCTTAGTGGCATTGCTATCAGTGGCCTCATGACTCGGGGGTTATCTCGTTTCTGTTCTTCTTCTTCAATCATTGCTATCATCTCTTCCTGAAAACCGAGCATATGAATGTAGGGATCTTCTTGTGGATCTGCCGCATCCTCAATTCTGGAGAATTCTAACTCATCACAATCTGACCGCTCAATCCAGATGTAAGGACGTATTGCGTCTTGGTGTGCTGCTGGAAAAATCTCATGTCCCATGCTCGAGCGGAAAGGCTTAGCGGGTAGTTCTTCGAGGAGGACGTCCCATACGATGTTCATACATTCGAGTCGAGTCTGCCGGTACTTGTCGACTTTTATCATGAAAATCTCTTCGCTTGGCGAGGCCAGAGAACGGATTTGAAGAATGCTGACAAACCTTTGATTGGAGACTGGAGGTTTGTGTGCTCGTATCATGGCGGTATTCAGTGTTTCTTTCCATTCTTCCTCCAAATGTTGGAAATGGCAATTGATCTTGATGAATCGAACTGCTTCAGGGTCTGCCCGCTTGAGTTCGTTGACATAGTTGGCATCACCGGATTCTGGGGGATTCTGATGAGACTTGCCCCGATAGTCCCTTGGTCGATTCGGAGGAGGTAGCCCCGGTGTCTGGCTACGAGCATGCTTGGCGACGGTCTCGGCTTCGTTCCCCATAAGGAAACTGTCACCCCTAATGACTTCAAGGTCCCCCTGTCGGTTAATGAACTTGACACATTGATGGAGAGTGGAAGCTATGGCTTTCATGTGGTGTAACCAAGGGCGCCCCAACAGAGCCGTGAATTCGGATGGGATGTCCATTACATGGAATTTTGCTGGCACCATTTGGGTTTCGTACCAGAGTTCCAGAACCACCGTCCCCAAGATGGGACGAGACGTGCCATCATATGCCTTGATTGACCGTGTAGATGGGATCATGTGCCTTTCATTGATGCGTAGGGCCCTCATCATGTTGAGGGGAAGGACGTTAACGGCTGATCCATTGTCCACCAATACCCCTGGGAGTGATACAGTGTTGAGCCGAATAGTGATGTACAAGGCTTCATTGTGCTTGGAGACATCTCTTGGCGAATCCTCGTCGCAGAAGGTGATCATGCTACCATATAGGCGGGGATCATAGATTTGGTGCTTGTCTGGAGAAAGAGAGTCGCTGCCGGGCCACTTCGTGCCTTTTTCTTGCGAGGTAGAACCTTTGCTGAAGCCCCTGGGTTATGCTGAGGCCGTTTGTAGCGGTTGCCATCCCCAGTCAGCATATTAATTGAGTACGAGTGCCAAACCGGCGTTGGTCTTTCTTTTTCGATATGCACTCGGGAGCCGGACAAACTGAATCTTGGCTGACCCCGCGGGGGGTTAGACTTTTGATTGGCAGTAAAATTATCCAGATCTGCAGTATCCTGATGTTCGAAGGTCTCAATTCTATCGCTGGCAAGACCTTTCGGCTTTTCTACCCCCGTTTGCTTTGGGGAAGACTGGCTGGAGTAGAGTACATAGTAATCAAATCCCCCAGATGGCTCCCCGAGCGTACCCACACTGGTATCGCCGGCCTCGAACCTCTCTTTCAATTTTTGCTGGGAGGAAATTTTCTTCTTCTTAGGAGGACGGTCCTCGTGTATCCAGTCCTGATAGTCCCTTTCAAGGCAGTCGGGGCAGTCACAGATATCCCACCAAATGTGTTCTATGGCTGGTGGTGGATTTGGGACCTCAGGTTGAGCGGTGTTGGAATGACTTTGAGTGGAACTGGTCTGGGGAGATCTGCTGTTGGGCTCATCGGGAAGCGAATGGTTGGATTCTGCCGGGTAATGAGAGGTATTAAGAGCCGGGGGAACAGGTACATGTTTGTCCTTCAGGGGAGCCCCAGTCAGTTGGGAGATTGCTAATGTCCCGAAGTGGTATGTGGCCTCTTCAATCCAGGCTTGCTGTTTGTTCTGGCGTTCCTCAAGAGCTTTGATGGCTGACCATATTTCCTCCACTGTTTCCCGATCTTCATTACCCATGCTGATATCTGCGGGATCGGTATTACTCTGAGAGGGGACAACTGACGGTATGCCGAACTGTTTCGTCCCTGACTGCTGTTGGAATGGTGGACCTTTGGATTGCTGTTTGGGGGCTAGTTGCCCTTTAAGTCGACGGGCAGGAGTCCCGGCGGTGGAGACATAGGAATCTTGTGGTGGCATCTTGATATGTCCAGGATGATTAAGAATGGGAGGAGAACCTTCTTCCTTCGTTGCGGTAAAAGTACCATCGGAATTGAGACTGATAGTCAAACCATGACTTGCGACGATCCCCAGAAGGTCGTCAATTTGAGCCTAATGTCGAAGTCTCATCTGTTCTACCAACTGGATCCAATGCTGGTCTGTCTGAGGGATTTTGGAAGACGGAGCAGTATTGTCCATATCATTACCGGCTGATGCAGACATTCTGAAACCCGGAGTCGGAATAAACGGCGGAGCTGGCGACACTACCAGAAAAAGGTCGTTTAGCGACGGAAATTTCCGTCGCTAAAATTAAAATTCCGTCGCTAAAAATAATCAGCGACGGAAAAATTCCGTCGGTGGTCCGACGCTACCAGCCCGTCGCAGTGCTCCGGCGGTTCAATTTCCGCCGCTATTTTTTTCTTTTACCGACGGAATTTAATTCCGCCGGTGAATTAATGGTTACAGCGACGGAAATATCCGCCGCTATATTAATTTAATTTAATTAAATATTCATTTCAGCGGCGGAAATTTCCGTCGCTGTAATAAAAATTAATTTAATTAAATTAATTTCAGCGGCGGAAAATTCCGTGTCATTGTAATAAAATTTAAATTAAAATTAAATTATTTCGCCGGCGGAAAATACCGTCGCTGAAATTATTTAATTTTAATTTAAATTTTATTACAAATGACGGAATTTTCCGCCGCCGAAATCAAAAATTAAATAAAAATTAAATGATTATAGCGTCGGAAATTCCGTCGGCGAAATTAATTTAATTAAATTAATTTTTATTACAAATGACGGAAATTTCCGCCGCCGAAATTAATTTATTTAATTAATTTTTCTTTCAAAGATTAATTTCAAATGACGGAAAATTCCGTCGCCGATTCTCGAAATAAATTAAAAAAAATATTTTAAAATATCAAAAAACCAAAATTTTTTGTACCCGATATAACATTTCAATTTCAAAAACTAAAACTATAAAAACTAAAATTCAAATACCAAATGTACCAAATAAAAACTAAATACCACCGTACCAATTCGGGAGGGGAGAGGGGGAGGGGGATAGGGGGATAGGGGGAGAGGGGGAAGGGGGGAGAGGGGGGGGAGAGGGGTGGAGCGGGGGAGGGGGGAGAGGGGTGGAGCGGGGGAGGGGGGAGAGGCGGGGAGGGGCTCCCGCGGGTACCAAATGTCTCAAATGTTTACAAACAAGTATAAATTAATACAACAATGTCTAAAAAAGTCCGCAATCAACCTGGGGGACGCTGGGAATTATCCTGGGAGTCCGGGCCGAGACGAGCCATCAACAGCGCCAATTGTCTCTGAGTCTCTGCATGGCGTCGATCGTTCTCCTCCCCGCATCCGCGCTCGAACCGCCAAAGCATCCGCAAGCTTTGCCCGCTCGCGTCTCTCCTCCTCCAACGCAGCCTCCAGAGTGTCGACCCTCGGATCATGAAACATGGGCTGGTCAACATTTCTCCGACGGCCGGTCGACGTCGACGGGCATTGCCGCCCGTAATCCCCCATCCCTAACACTCGGGCTCCTCTCCTTGGATGTCCCCGAGAGGTGACCTCTGCCAAACATCAGGCGCGAAGGGGACGGGCTCGCCGGGAGGCGTTCCATCGGGAACAACGGCGGCTTGATATGCAAACAAAAATAAAACAAACAATTATAATCATATACACAATGTAAGGTACATAAATAAATTTACATATTCAAAATCAAGTCATTTAATGGTAGTTTACTTACAAAGGCAGAGCGCATCGATCGTCAACCCATTGCGGAGGTTGATCGGGCGCCGTAGAATTCCGAATATGGGTGCTAGCGTAAACATCCACAAAAGTGATATTCGGACCATACTCCCTTTCCTATAAATAAAATAAGCGAGATTATTACTTTGAAATTGTATATATAAATGCAACATTTAAACCGATTTAAAAGCATACATACACTACATTTACACTAAAACTATGGATTTCATAGCATCAACATTGGCTCCCGGCTAACATACGTACATAAACCTATTTAAAAGCATCCATACACTACTACATTTAAATTAACATACATACCATGCGGTCGTGATGCTCGGCGACCGTGAGCGTCCCCGTATGCAACGCCGCCGACCCCGAGGAGCTCGCTCTATTGGCCTTGGCCTGTTCGGATAAGGCCTTCGCCGCAGCGACCCCAATATTCGCAAAATTGAGCAAACACCTCAACGGT
Source organism: Adenophora triphylla var. japonica (assembly GCA_022495995.1). Taxonomy (NCBI): domain Eukaryota; kingdom Viridiplantae; phylum Streptophyta; class Magnoliopsida; order Asterales; family Campanulaceae; genus Adenophora; species Adenophora triphylla. Next base: position 91,326 of record JAFEMH010003231.1, on the reverse strand, counting down.
CATAAAAGTAGGACACAAGGGCCGCCGTCCCGCCGCGAGCCGAGCAAAGATAATAATTTCTCTTCGTGGTACCTATAAAAAATATGAATATCTTGTAAACATATAATGATGACATTATAAAATTAAAAGAGTATAATCATTGTTAATTAAACTAATTAAGGATAGATAAAAGTATGTACAAATAAAATCCTTAAACAGCCTTGTGAGCTCGCTCAAAGAAAACATATCTAGCCGTCGCCTCGCCGATGTCCGGATCCCAATAATATTTAGCCTACAACATATAATGATAACATTACAAAACTAAAAGAGTATAATCATTATTAATTATAACATTTTAATAACAAACTAACATTTAAGTTTTAAATAAAAACCATTAACACATTACCCTAAACTCATCCCACGCATCCTCCTTCGCCTCCGTGGCAATTTTTTCCAGCTTGGGCCAAAAATCGGTCATTTTCCGAGACCGCCGCATTGCCCGATCTTAGTGCCAGTGGTGGGGTATCCACCTACCCACCTGCCAAGTATATTTATACAATAACATTTTAACTTAAATAATGAATTATATATAAAGCAAAAAGGAACCAACTTATATCAAATTAATGAAGAGTTACTTATCGGTCATAAAGTGCCGAGATCCGGACATATATCCTCCCCTCGTAATCTACGGTAGTCCGAGTACCGGCCCCAGAGGTGGAGCTAGTACTACCGAGTGAGGGGTCAACACCATCGCTACCGGACCGGGACGGTTGCGTCCCAGTAATCAAAGTGTAAATGGGCTTGGTCCTCTTACCCCCTTTCTACTAGAACTCATCTCGTACTACAAAGAAAAATATTAAAATATACAACTTTAACAATAGGAAACAATATATTCACAATACATCTAAAACTTTAAAGTTCTAATAATCTAAAGCATTCACAATACATATAAAACTTTAAACTATTAATAATATAAAGCATTCACAATACATATAAAACTTTAAAGTTCTAATAATCTAAAGCATTCACAATATATATAAAACGACGGATATTAAAAATAATCTAAAGCATTCACAATACATATGAAACTTTAAAGTTCTAATAATCTAAAGCATTCACAATACATATAAAACTTTAAAGTTCTAATAATCTAAAGCATTCACAATACAATTTTAAACTTTAAACTATTATTAATCTTCGTCCCCATCATCATCACCGGACTCGAATTACTACAAAACTCGAGTTCTTCATCTTCGTCTTCGGACTCGATGAATCAAACTCTGGTTCCGCTTCCTCTTCCTCTTCCTCTTCCTCTTCCTCTTCCTCTTCCTCTTCCTCTTCCTCTGCTTCATCAATATCAATGTGCGCGCGATGACCTGAACGCGGCGGGGGAGTTGGCAAATTCACCGGTAAGATATCCTCCTCGGGTTCATCAACATTTTGAGGAATATGAGTGACATCATCTAATGGATGATTAGCTGATGAAACGTTAGGTGGCACTGGCATTTCATCCTCTTGATAGGGTGCTTCTAATGACGACTCTGTAGTTGTCGACGAGGGTAGGTTGTCAATCATGCTCCTAGCCTTGGTCATCCAAACAGCCCACAATCCGTCGGGTCGCGGACGAGGGTAGGGAGTCATGTATACCTGTTGTGCTTGAGATGCTAAGATGAAGACGTCGTCGCCATTATGTCTGGACGAGTCCTTTACATCGACGAGGTCAAATATGGCGTGCTTCTTAACACCTCGCACAGCATCCCGCCAATCACAATTGAACAAGACAACACTGTTTCTACCCAAATACTCCACCTCGACTACTTCTTTCAGGACGCCATAATAATCATTCCCTATAAGCTTCACACCGCTATTCCACGTCATAGATACTCTTTATTCTCAGTTATGGTTCTCAAAGCACATTTTATGATTTCAGGTACTACACCTTAAATGTTGGTTTACTTATTTACGCGACACGTATATACAGAAACTGTATCCTAGTTTGTTTCATATAAATGGATTTACAAAAATTTTAAAAATGTCTTTGACTTCAGATGCTTTTCCTTTAATGCCCTAATATGTATCCTGTATTGGTTTCTCTACCTCATCAAAAAAAAAAAAAATTGATAAGAAAAGAAGTGTATATATTATCTCTACCTCAACAATTAAAACCTAACTCGTCAATCACAAACTAAGTTCCCTTATAACACGGATGTTGGGAAAGTTAGGAAGAAATCCCCTCATAAGTCTTAACCAAACCATGGCCTACTCTATTTCAGACAAAACAGCTCAACTAACCAAAATTTTTGGTATACCGACCTTCGGTATAACGAAAGTTTGGTACGGTACTACCGTACAGATTATGCATTCTTGGTTGGTACACGGTATACAAATATGAGTTTGGTTTGTGTACCGTGTACCGAGTATATTTTTATAAAAATTAGATGATGTCATGACATAGGCACATTTAACAAAATTTAATAAGCAATGCTAATATTGGTATAACATCAACACTTTTGACAATTCAAGTATTTCGTAAACTCGATAATGACCCACTTTGCAAAATCATATGTACATACCAAACCAAATGACTATGTTAAGAACTAGGTTAAGAAAAGAAATGGAACATTTTATTTATTAACTTTACTAGGTTAAGAACTAGAGTTTTTGAATCTAATACTTCAGAAAATGCAAGTGTCAGACCATAAACACTTTTGGCCAAGGCATTTAATCAAGGCATTTAATCAAAATTGTTACTTGACTAGAAGAAAACCAGTTCAACCAAGCTTCACTTTAATTACATTCTACAAGACCTATTATTATTATTATTATTATTATTATTATTATTATTATTATTATTATTATTATTATTATTATTATTATTATTATTATTATTATTATTATTATTATTATTAATAGCGGCGGAAATTTCCCTATACCCTATACCCTATACCCTATACCCTATGCCCTATACCCTATGCCCTATACCCTATGCCCTATGCCCTATGCCCTATGCCTTATGCAATATGCCCTATGCCCTATGCCCTATGCCCTATACCCTATGCCCTATACCCTATGCCCTATGCCCTATGCCCTATGCCCTATGCCCTATGCCTTATGCAATATGCCCTATGCCCTATACCCTATGCCCTATACCCTATGCCCTATGCCCTATGCCCTATACCCTATGCCCTATACCCTATGCCCTATGCCCTATGCCCTATGCCCTATGCCTTATGCAATATGCCCTATGCCCTATGCCCTATGCCCTATACCCTATGCCCTATGCCCTATGCCCTATGCCCTATGCCCTATGCCCTATGCCCTATACCCTATGCCCTATGCCCTATGCCTTATGCAATATGCCCTATGCCCTATGCCCTATACCCTATGCCCTATACCCTATGCCCTATGCCCTATGCCCTATGCCCTATGCCCTATGCCCTATGCCTTATGCAATATGCCCTATGCCCTATGCCCTATGCCCTATGCCCTATACCCTATGCCCTATGCCCTATTCCCTATACCCTATGCCCTATGCCCTATTCCCTATACCCTATGCCCTATGCCCTATGCCTTATGCCCTATGCCCTATGCCTTATGCAATATGCCCTATGCCCTATGCCCTATGCCCTATACCCTATGCCCTATACCCTATGCCCTATGCCCTATGCCCTATGCCCTATGCCCTATACCCTATGCCCTATACCCTATACCCTATACCCTATGCCATATGCCCTATGCCCTATACCCTATGCCCTATGCCCTATGCCCTATGCCCTATGCCCTATGCCCTATACCCTATGCCCTATGCCCTATGCCCTATGCCCTATACCCTATGCCCTATACCCTA
>JAFEMH010003231.1:0-85000 GCA_022495995.1 Adenophora triphylla var. japonica | reverse complement strand
GGAACCAAACTTTGTGAGGAGCTGCGGGGGAAAAGGCACGAGGGTTCAGAGATTAGGGGATTGAAGGAGGGCAAGTGTTTGGGCTTTTGGGCTCATGCAACATGCGGTTATTTGTTCTTGTTTACTTAAAACATGTTTTATTAACCTAATCGGTTGGAAAAGATTTCTCTTCTTTTTCGCAAACTACTCTGGATCCTGGATCAGTGGGCCCCGTCACTACGTCTATAAGCCCCTCGTATTCCACCTGTATTTCGACCTCCCAGGGTGGACAGCCCCGGGCGAGGGTCCTATAGGGCAAGCGGGTCCCACCGATCGAAAGAAAAATGATCCTAAAAGTCTGGCGGGTAATCGAGTCTTAACGAGCATTCAATGTAAATTACGGACAAAGCTGACGTCAAAGTCAATATCATGTCCGAGGGCTCGACAAAAAAGTCGGCATGATTTGGACTGATAAATGTCCACAATTGATCTTGACTTGTCGTCAATTAGGTCGTAATTAGGCATGGAATAATCATTAATCCTTGATGACTCAGTGTCATGCTGGGAGTCAGTGTATAATTTGTGCCAGTCAGAGTCAAAGTCAAGGCGCCGCCAATATCCGGTCAAAGTCCGTGACGAAAAACCGGCGTAACTTCGACCGATTAGGGTCCCCAAAAGATATTGACTTGGTATGCCGACTAAGGCTTGAAAGGAAAGGTCTATACACGTACAGGGCATGACACGTACTGTACTAAAACCAACCGGGTCTCGGACAAAGTGTGTTACGGACAAGTGCATGGTCGACACGAGGCTCCATGGGATGTTTGGGTAGTCCCGTGCTTGCACCGAGAGGCGTAATAAGACCAAACGGGCCGCGACAGGGATTTCCCCGGGTTAGGGACGTAGTGTGCAGTGTAAGGTCACGTGCGCGTAGTGTGCAAGCAGTCTATCTTCTTTTTCTGAGTAAAATAGAAATTTTTCATGTGTCTTAAAAAAGTATGATGCATAATTTTTTTTTGAAAATTTTCTTTTTTTTTGATAAACCCTTTTTTTTTTTTTTTGAAAATCTTTTTTCTTTTTTTCTTTTTTTTTTTTTTTGAAAGTAAATGCACACATAAGCACATAATTCAAAATTTCAAGGCAACGGGTCCGATAGTCAAAATTTTGACTTTTACGAGGCGGCCAACACAACACGAAAATGTGAAAAATCAACACACACCACAAATGATTTCAAATGCCGGGACGGAAGCTTGACCCTCAAAAGCTTTTCTTTTTTTTGAAAACAATGACACCGGTACGTGGGATTGTTAAACCACAATTTATCCCCGACTCGTGTTAGGAGGCGATAACGGGAAGTTTAATGGTTTCCACCAATATACCAAATATCATTTTTTTTTTAAGATAAAGCTTATCAGTCCCCAGCGGAGTCGCCACTGTGACGATGTTGCCATTCGCGGAAAAAATTCGATTTTTCGTTTCTTTGAAAACCAAATAAAACTGGAAAAACGGAGTCGCCACGCCATTTTTGTTTTAAGGGCCAAAACTTTGAAAAATGCCCGAAATGAGAGATTTGGGTTCGGAGGTCACGTTACACGCCGGGAAGAACGTTAGTGTTCACCCGGAATGCCTCGTAAAACGAGTCTTTCAAGCATAAAAACCATTTGTGTATGTGTGTGTGTGTTATTTTGGCCAAAATAAATTGAAACTGAGAAAAGTAAAAATTGGGAATTCTTTATTTGACTTTGGACAAGTCCCATGATTTTTGGTGTGATTTTTGGGTTGAGTTTTGGGACTCAAAGGATTTTTTGAAGTTGAAAACCAATTCTGCCAGAATGAAAAAGGCAGTGGACACTTTATTTTAAAATGGGTTTAAGGGCTTAAAAATCTCATAATCTGGGGAAAGTCCGAGAATTAAAGTTGTTGAAAAACACCTTATATAAGATTTCTGTAAAAGAACTTTCCCATTTGGAGTTGATTTGGTGGACCAAAACCTTCTGGAAATCTCAGATATGAAATCTGGACTTCCAGAGACTGAGGAACTGACTTTCAAAATAAAATTTGAAAAGAGGAGTTTTACTCACGAAAAAAATAAAGTAAAAATATTTCTAGAAATTTCTGGATGTTTGATACAAAAAGTGTTTTGTAGTCAACATCAAATTCCAAGTTTATCTGTGTCCAAAAAATTAGACCATGGACAGAGGTCTTAGAAAATTGCTACTGGACAGCAACTTTCTTAAGGAGAAAAACATGATTTTAAAGGGGGTTTGACATCCATGCTTGTCCCCATTTCCTTAGGCTTTGATTAGTGATCACTTGACATTTTAGTGGTGAATCAACTATATCAAGCCATCCTTAGGGTACATTAGGACTAAGCACTTCATTTGCTTGGAAAGGGGAATTTTATCATTTGAAAACACCAGGTCTTTATTGTAGCACGATCCGTTAGTGGTCACCTTTAGTTTGGCAGCCTTCAATCATTGGCTTGCAACTTGTAATAGGTAGGAACCATTAATAGCAGTGCACTTTCACAAATCCAAGTTCTGACCAAACTTGGTAGGGGACGTAGCAGTTATTTAACACTGTGAACCTCTTCAAACAATGTGTCATTCTTCTGTGTGCTTTTTTATTTTTGTGTAGTTGTAACTGGTTGACATTCTCTCAACCGGTCACAACCTATTGACTCAACTTACCGCTTAACTTGTTTGTCTTACTTGGAAATAATACTTGTCTTTGTTTGCATGAGAATTTGACTTACTGACTTTGCAATTCTACCTAACCGGTTGTATACCTTCCTAACCGAAATTTCCGCTGTGCAAAATTACTCTACCGGTTAGCAAGTATGTTACCTACAACCTTTTTCAAAGACTAAGAGTTTTTCAGCAAAAAGTTTTAACAGGCTATTCACCCCCCTCTAGCCTGATTCCTACCATTTGGGACCTAACAATTGGTATCAGAGCTAGGCAATTTCGAAAACCATTTTTCCAAGCTTTACCGCTTAAATTGCCAATTCCAAAATGGCTGGAAAAATCATGCAGACATACAACTTGACAACCGTTCCCATGTTGAACGAAAATGAATTTCCAGTATGGAAAAACAGAATCATGCGGTATTTGGACTCAATAGATGATATGTGAACCACTGTAGTCAGAGATGGTCCCATGACACCCCTAAAAATCAATCTTGCAACTAGAGCACCCAAAACTCCTCTCATGGATCATGCAGATAGAATGTCTGAACAAGATTTTGAGGTTTATGAAACATATGTGCCAAAACCACGTGAAGAATGGACTGAGGATGACAAACTTTGTGACTCCTTGGACAGAAAAGCGTTGCACATCATAACTTCAGGACTTGATGACAGACTGTGCAAACAAGTACAATGCTATGAGACTGGTCAACAAGTGTGGCAGAGTCTTCTTAGATACTTTGAAGGAGATCAAGTGGCCAAGGACAACAGACTCTACAAAAGCGTAGCTGAGTTTGAATCCTTCAAGAAGAATCCAAATGAGACGTTAAAGGAAACGTACGACCGTTTCTGCGAGGTGAGTAATTCTTGTGCATCTTTAGGTAGAGTTTACACCATGAAAGACCTAAACATGAGATTCCTCAACTCTCTTGGAGATTTGTGGCATGTGAAGGTTGCTATTTTGAAAGAATGCCGTGATTTGAACGTTACTCATATCCAGAACATTGTGTCTACTTTGTTTTTATATGAGGAAGAGCTCAACCGGCTGAGTGGAGTTCAAAAACAATTTAAAAATCTATCTCTGCCAGCTCAGACTGAGATCTTTCCTGGTTCTTCTATGCTTACCAGCCAACCTACCATTGACTTTCCCTCAATCTCTCAACCTCAACCAGTTCAAGCCAATACCTCATCTAGTACACCTCTTGAGGTAGAGGATGAATTTCTTGCCTTTGCTAGAAATTATAGAAAGTTTAAGGATTTTAAGAAATCCCACAGCAAATCATTCCAACCCAAATCCTCATCATTTCAAAGATCTGGGAACTATCAAAGGAAAGGCCAAACCTCAACCTCAACCGACGGGAAAAATGCCCAAGGTGAGCTTGTGTGTTACAATTTCAGAAAGCCCGACCATTTTGCCTCCAAATGTCCTCAGCCTAAATATGAATTTCTGAGGAAGAAACCGTTCAAGAAATTCCCTAGATCTAAAAGCTTAGTTGCCGAGGAAGGAACTGAAAAGGCTTTACCAGTATGGTTTGAGACTGACTCTGAAAATGAAGATGCTGACTTAGATGAAGATGATGATGTCAGTTTTGTTGCTATAGATGGAACCGATGACAAACCCATCTCCCTACAGACACCTATCTATAGACACCCCAATTCCAATGAACATTCATCCTTCAATGACCAGACCCCACCTATGAGATCTCCCTTGACCTACTTTGATGAACCCATATCTATTCCCAAGGCAGAGACAAGTAACCCTTACAATTTCAAAATCCAGAACATAGGTGGATCTCTTTACGGTCAGTGTAAAACTATGCCCACTATCAGACCGCTGATGCAACCAATTCAACAGACCTACCCTGCTCAAGCCTTACCGATCATTTCTCATCAACCGACGCTTGAGCCTCGACCGATTCATCTAAAGCCCCTAACCGAGCCGAGTCCTCAACCGATATCATCACTACAAAATTTTGACCCCAATTTTGAACCATCATCTTCTCCCTCTCAGCCTACCATTGATCCTATGCTAAATATGTCAAAGTCTGAAATGGCAGAGGTGATGAATGAGCTCTTCTCAGATTTTGAAAAATTAAATGAAGCTCACAAAATTATGGCTGCTAATTTTAAAAATATTACAACTGAAAATGACTCCTTAAAAGCTGAAATAAAAATTTTGAAAGAAAGTAAGCTAGAGTCTGATCAGCTAAGGAAAGATAATCAAGAACTTACTGAGAGACTAAATATATCTGTTTGTCAAATTGCTGATCTTGTGTCAAGAAATAATTCTCTTTCAAAATCCATTGACATTTTTACAAAATCTCGAGCTGCTGTGGAGACTATAATACAAGATCAGATTTCTCCTAACAGAGATACATCATCTGGTATAGGCTTTACCTCCTGCAGCGATGACAATGTCAGCAAAGACAAACCAGTTACCAAGTCTGTCACTGAGAACTTGATGAACAAATTTGATGATGCTCAATTCAAGATGATTAAGAGAGAGTTAACTAGACCTTTCAAAGCTGTCCCACACACCTATCCCAAGGTGCGGGAACAGATGAAGGCTCCTTTGGACAAAAACAAATCCCAATGGACCAAGGTAGCTGATCCTGAGCTAGGACAATATGTTCCACTCAGTGATGGTAACAACAAAGGTGGAATTAAAATTGTTGATCATGTTGCAGGTCAGGAATCCTTAACCGGTAATGTAACCGACACCGGTAAGGGTACGACCGGTCTGACAACCATCGCCGGTCACCCAACCGGTAAAGGCAACCCAACCAGTAAAGGCATTCCTAAACCTACGCAACAGGTTAACAAAAGTAAATCCATCATCTTCGTCCCCAAAGGATCTGTTTCTGCTCAATCAGTGAACTCTTCTGAAGCATTAGCCATGTTGAACATCAAATCATCTAAGTCCTCATAGCCATCGTCTAATAAATGTATAAATTGTGGTTTTATTGGTCACAAGGCTTATGAATGCCTCTTGAAGCACCTATCTGGACCCACTGAGTCTAAAAACTCAGGTGGTGGCCAGGTATGGCTGCCAAAGAGGAACTAACTCTTTGGACCCAAAAGAATAAGGGGGACCATAAGCTTACTATTTATTTAAGGATTGCTTAATGGCCTCAACCGATGCCGGTAAGGATGTTTGGATTATGGACAGTGGTTGCTCTAGGCATATGACTGGACATGCCAATCTCCTAACCGATCTTGAAGAAGCATCTGGTCCTCCAGTTGTCTTTGGTGACAACGCAAAGGGTAAAATTATTGGTCGTGGATCCATGAAAAGAGGTACAGTCACTGTACAGAAGGTATCTTTGGTGGATGGTCTGAAACATAACCTTCTTTCCATTTCACAATTTTGTGATAAAAGTATGCATTGTATTTTCAATTCTTCCAACTGCTATGTGAAAGACATTGCTACAGGTGAAACACTTCTCACTGGATACAGAAAAGGTAACGTATATGCTATAGATTGAAATTCTGTATCGAGTGTTACTAATGTTTGTTTTGTAGCTAAGAACATCAGTGAGAATTCCTGGATATGGCACAAGAGACTAAGTCACCTGAATTTCAAATATCTATCCAAGCTGGCTAATAAAAATCTAGTCGCGGCTTACCTCAGGTGTCTGCTGATCATGGAAGGAAATGCAGAGCCTGTCAATTAGGAAAACAACATAAAGAATCATTCCACAGCAAGCCCTGCATGTCCACTTCTAGGTGCCTCCAGTTGCTACATATGGATCTGTTTGGCCCCACAACAACTGCCAGTTTAGGGGGTAGCAGATATGCTTTGGTTGTTGTAGACGACTTCTCAAGATATACATGGGTGGAAACTTTTGCTTCAAAAGATGACACTTATGAAGTTGCCACCAAATTGTTCCGTCTACTTCAAACCCAGAAAGAGTGTGACATCATCAGTATGAGATCAGATAATGGAACGGAGTTCAAAAATCATGGAATCGCTCAATACTGTAATGATCACGGAATAGATCACAATTTCTCAGTTGCTGGTACACCCCAACAAAATGGTGTAGTTGAGAGAAAGAACAGGACTTTGATCGAAGCTGGAAAATCAATGATATTCGAAGCTAGGCTTCCCAAGTACTTTTGGGCCGAAGCTATTCATACAACATGCTTCACCTGAATTAGATCGTTGGTCAACAAGTTTCACAACAAGACCCCTTATGAGCTGTGGCGTGGCAGAATTCCCAACATTGGTTTCTTCAAGATCTTCGGCTGCAAATGCTATGTCCTTTACAACGGTAAAGAGCGCCGAGGTAAATTTGATGAAAAAGCTGATGAAGGTATCTTTGTTGGATACGCCAAGCACAGTAAGGCATTTAGAGTTTTTAATAAACGATTGTTGAAAATTGTTGAATCTGTTCATGTTACTTTTGATGAATTTGATTTGCTAGAGTCTGATAAGGCTCCAAATAGTACTGATAATTCTGGTGTGTTTGAGACAGGTGAATCCAACAATCAAAATTCCAATCAATCTATCAGTATCAATGCAAATCAACATCCAGCTCAACCTTTAGCCTCTAGTGGTGTAACCTGTAGAGACCTAGTTGATGATTCTTTCTTTCCGCAATCGGTTAGACCTTCCAATATTCAAATTCCCTTAACCGATACATCTCCAAATAGTCCTCATATTACTATTCCCAACTCACCACCTGAAGCTAAACCAATTTCAATCATCAACTTACCATTTCCCTCTCCACAAATCGATCACCACCAGTCTGCATCACCCTCACCTAACCGATCTCCCCAACCGGTCACACATCCTTTAGCCGATTCTACTCCTCCATTAGAAAACCTAAGACAAGAATCGGTCAGGCAAGACCTACCTAGGGAAGTAAGAACAGTTAGAGATCACCCCTTGGAAAATGTGATTGGTGATGTCTTTGGACCTAGAATGACTAGAGGCCAATTAAGAAGCATGGAGGAACAACATGGATTATTTTCCTCTGCTATGGTCTCTAATATAGAACTAAAGAAGACTGAAGAAGCACTTGATGACCCCAGCTGGGTAGAAGCTATGCAAGAAGAGCTTAACTAGTTTGATAGATGTAAAGTTTGAGAATTAGTGCCTAGACCTAGTGATCAAACAGTGATTGGAACAAAATGGGTTTATAGAAATAAATTGGATGAGTCTGGAAAAATTACAAGAAACAAGGCTAGATTAGTGGCGAAAGGATATAGACAGGAAGAAGGCATAGACTATGATGAGACCTTTGCACCCGTAGCTAGATTAGAAGCCATTAGGTTATTCCTTGCCTTCGCTGCCTACAAAGAGTTTAAGCTGTATCAAATGGACGTGAAAAGTGCCTTTCTCAACGGGGAAATTCAAGAGCTTGTATATGTTAAAACAACCTCCTGGATTTGAAGATTCCAAGAAGCCTAATCATGTCTACAAATTGAATAAAGCTTTATACGGCCTCAAGCAAGCACCTCGAGCATGGTATGAAACTCTCTCCAAATTCCTACTTAGTGAGAAGTTTGAACGAGGTAAAATCGACACCACTTTATTTATTGCAAAGCATAATGGTCATTCATTGTTAGTTCAAATATATGTTGATGACATAATTTTTGGATCTACTAACGAAAAATTGTGCAAGAGATTTGAGAAACTTATGCAGAGCAAGTTTGAGATGAGCATGATGGGTGAGCTAACCTTTTTCCTTGGACTTCAAGTCAAGCAAACCCAAGAAGGTATATTTATCAATCAAGCCAAATATACCAAAGATCTAATCAAGAAATTTGGTCTTGATTCCGCTCATCCTCAAAGCACTCCAATGGCCATAAATGTACACCTAGACAAAGATGAGTCCGGTAAGAAAGTAGATATGACACTCTACCGAGGTATGATAGGATCTCTACTTTACTTAACCGCTAGTAGGCCAGATATCATGTTTGCCGTATGTGTATGTGCTAGATTTCAAGCTGACCCTAGAGAATCTCATTTACAAGCTGTTAAAAGAATCATTAGATATCTTGTGGGAACTGCTAACTTAGGTTTATGGTATCCAAAAGATTCATCATTTACGCTAATTGGCTATTCAGATGCTGATTTTGCAGCTTATAGGGTCACCAGGAAAAGTACCAGTGGAACTTGTCAATTTCTAGGTAACCGATTGGTTTCCTGGTCGTGCAAGAAACAGACATCAATTTCCACTTCTACGACTGAAGCTGAGTACATAGCCGCTAGGAGTTGCTGTTCACAAATTCTATGGATGAAGCAACAACTAGTGGACTATGAAATTCCCCAAGAAGTATGTCCTATCTATTGTGATAATACCTCAGCCATATCAGTCTCCAACAATCCTGTGATGCATTCAAAAACCAAGCACATAGACATCAAATACCATTTCCTCAAGGATCACGTTGAAAAGGGTAACATTGTTCTTTTAAAAGTCCATACTGATTATCAACTAGCTGATATTTTAACAAAACCATTGGACATTAAAAGATTTGAATTCCTTAGAGGAGAACTAGGCATGATTGATATTCGTTAATTTATTGTGCTAACTTTACGGTTTGTGTATGCTCTCAACTGATCATGGTGGTGCCTAAATTACTTGTGCTAACCGATGCTCTTGACCGGTTCATATAACCGGTGTGCAAGAATACCTAACCGATGGATCTTTAACTGATGGATCCTTAACCGGTGTATAAGTTCTCCCCTAACCGGTCATAGTCTAACCAGACACCCTTTTGACCGGTCAAGCCTCAACCGGTGATGTCTCAAGAAGCTAGCCTAACCGATCATCCCATACCGATCAGTCACATCAATAAAGTCAGCCGCTTCACTTCTTCACCCTATCCTGACACCTCAAAAGGCTGTTCCCTACACCTTCCTACTACCGTCCTTTTGTACTTGAGTGTTTGTCAAATTTAAAATTTTGTGATCAAAAAGGTAACTTCTGTATCATTCCAATTTATCAAGGTTATCTTTTTGTCATTATCGTATTATGGTTTAACTTCTCCACACACGTACCTATTTTTAAGCTTTCATATTTAAAATCGTGTTCAATATCTTTATAAAATTTGCGTCAGACAGTTGAAACGTTTTTCTTAATCTTTTCAAATTCAAAAACCCCTCCATCTTCTCTCTTTCCACTATATAAGGAAAATCAACTCCTTCATTCAAACTTTTCGAATATCTCTCTCTACAAAAGACTCCAAGCTTTCAAGGCATCAGATCAACTTCATTCTTCCCTTTGCTCTTCAAACCTTAAACTTTTCTGGTAAGTTTTCTAAAACCTTTAGAAGTTTGATTTCGAAGAACACGAACTATTTTCAAGATCCAAACTCACGTTTATTTTTTTCTTGAAATGTGTTCTAACTTAGAATGTTTTGATCTTTAACTCTTTTGACAGATGGCTCCCAAACCAACCAAGAAAGACATCTTCGGAGGTTACATTCTTCCAAGTTTCTTTGAATCTGAAGAAGGAAAGCTCCTCCAAGCTATGTTGACTGCTGCCGGTCTGTTGCCGTTTCTGATGCCTGAAGGGAATGATGACATCACGTTTGAGCTGGTTAATGAGTTCTTCAATAATGGTCAAGGTTCTAAAAAGCGCTAGGCGAATGCTAGGCGGCCGAGCCGGGCCTAGCGCCTAGGCGGGGACTAATCGGGGACTAATCGGGATTAGTCGGGATTAGTTGGGACCTAGGCGGGGCATAGAACTAGGCGTTGGAGAGGGGCCTAGGCGCCCTTAGGCGGGGTCTTTTAGAACAGAGACAATGGTGTTGTAGATGAGAATCTGAAGTCCGGTGTTGTGTCCCATATCTCTTCAACCGTTGGTGGTGTTTCTGTTGACTTCTCTCCAACCTCCATTGCTGATGCTTTCCCTACAGTTCCCTCAACCGGTTCATCCTCTGTTACCTCGAAAGACATGGAGTTAGCATGGGCTAGTGTTCGTGGAACCGATCCTTTTGTGACCGGAGAAGGAAATAAGAAAGCCGATCTTGATGCGGTTCACTATGCTTTGGCTGAAGTAATTGACCGATGTGTGATTTGCCGGTCTGGTTCCCATCATTGTATCACGATGATACAATGGGAAGCCATTGCAGCTGTTATGCTTCAAAGAAAGTTCAAATGGTGTTCATTTATCTACCGAGTTATTCTGATTGCCTTCAAGAAATTTCAGAAGGAGAAACCTTTATCCAGATCAAACAAAGCTAAGCCCGTTCACTACCTTCTTATGAGTAGGATCCTGATGAGAATCCCATCAATCTTTGCCATTTCTGGTAGTCAGCCATCTGTTCCTAAGTCATTTGTAAAAGCATTTGACAAGGCTGATCAGGCAAGGATTCTTAGGGAAGCCAAACCTACGGCTGCTATTGCTCCTCCAACCGACGCTCAACCGGAAAAGAAGAAGCCTTCTCAACCGAAGAAGAAGAAGTCAACCGATGTTCCTAAACCGGTTTTTGATCAACCTCAACCTCAGCCTGCTCAACCGATCCCCTCACCTGCAAAAAGAAAATCTCCAGAACATGATGATGGTGACAATGAACCTATCTCCACCGTTATCCGACCCAAAAAGACAGCAAGGAAATCATCCAAACCTCCTACTCCTCCAACCTCCTCAAAATCTAAACCAATTCCAAAAACCCCTTCTCAAATTGCCAAAGAAAATGCTGATAGAAGGAAAAGGATTGAAGCTGACATTTCCTCATTCATACCTTTCATCCCCAACCGATTGCTTGGCCATGATACCTTGACCAATGACATCCCTATCACCGGTCATGCCTCCAATCCCTCTTACCGAAGATGCCAACCGATCAAGAATCCCACCTTCCACATCTTCCATAACAACCCTTGGTCTTTCAACCCTCGGTCTGCTCCCTCTCCAAGTTGGGTATACCCCATTGATCACTTGCCACCGTTTATTCGGAAGTTACTTCAATTCCATGAAATCAATAAGTCTTCCATACCGGTTGGCAATATTCAAGACTATATTGACTTTGGAAATCGACATGATGAGAAGGGTGTGTATTTCAGCAGACCGTGCCGCCTCAGAGACTATGATCTTTCTTCTTCCAGGCGCAGTCTCATCAAAAGGTATAACAAGTTCTTTGATCAGCTTCCTCTCAAGTGGAATGCTGTTTATTTGGCTCAAGATAGAATGAGGCAGGACATGATGGTCCAAGCAGTAAGGGCAGACTTTGCCATTCTATATGGAGCTGAAGACACTTTGATTGAGACTGACTATTATCAGTATGGGAGATATGAGATGGAATGTGATTCTCTCCCAAACTTCGACTCTGAACCGGTATGTCTTGGCCCAAGGAAAAATCAACTGATCAGGAATGCGATGGATCTATTGGACAATCTGTTGGACATGGACAATGAGCTTAAGGCAGCTGGAAATATTTCCTTAGCCGATTTCTTTTTCGCGGTTCAGTCTAACTCTACCAAGTGGCCTACAGTTACCGATGCTGAAATTGATGCTATGTTTGAAGATGAAGGGGAAGAGGAAGAAAAAGAAAATTCTGAGGAGATTGCTAAGTCTAGTTCTAGTTCTGGCTCTAGTTCTAATGGAGATGATAAGCCTGACCGAATGGAGAATATGGAAAAGTGTTTACTACTCCTGAACCGATGGCAACGGTTAGAAGCCTAGGAGGAGGTCTTACTGTGACGATGTTGCCATTCGCGGAAAAAATTCGATTTTTCGTTTCTCTGAAAACCAAATAAAACCGGAAAAATGGAGTCGCCACGCCTTTTTTTGTTTTAAGGGCCAAAACTTTGAAAAATGACCAAAATGAGAGATTTGGGTTCGGAGGTCACGTTACACGCCGGGAAGAACGTTAGTGTTCACCCGGAATGCCTCGTAAAACGAGTCTTCCAAGCATAAAAATCATTTGTGTGTATGTGTGTGTGTGTGTGTGTTATTTTGGCCAAAATAAATTGAAACTTAGAAAAGTAAAAATTGGGGATTCTTTATTTGACTTTGGACAAGTTCCATGATTTTTGGTGTGATTTTTGGGTTGAGTTTTGGGACTCAAAGGATTTTTTGAAGTTGAAAACCAATTCTGCCAGAATGAAAAAGGCAGTGGACACTTTATTTTAACATGGGGTTAAGGGCTTAAAAATCTCATAATATGGGGAAATTCCGAGAATGAAAGTTGTTCAAAACACCTTAAATAAGGTTTCTGTAAAAGAACTTTCCCATTTGGAGTTGATTTGGTGGACCAAAACCTTCTGGAAATCTCAGATATGAAATCTGGACTTCCAGAGACTGAGGAACTGACTTTCAAAAGAAAATTTGAAAAGGGGAGATTTACTCACGCAAAAAATAAAGTAAAAATATTTCTGGAAATATCTGGATGTCGGCTACAAAAAGTGTTTTGTAGTCAACACAAAATTCCAAGTTTATATGTGTCCAAAAAATTAGACCATGGACAGAAGTCTTAGAAAATTGCTACTGGACAGCAACTTTCTTAAGGTGAAAAACATGATTTTAAAGGGGGTTTGACATCCATGCTTGTCCCCATTTCCTTAGGCTTTGATTAGTGATCATTTGACATTTTAGTGGTGAATCAACTATATCAAGCCATCCTTAGGGTACATTAGGACTAAGCACTTCATTTGCTTGGGAAGGGGAATTTTATCCTTTGAAAATGAAGATTTGATGTATGAAAATGGTTTTTAGGGTTTTGAAAATGCATTTGCAAGTAAGTAAGAACACTTTGAAAGTAATGTTGATCCTTGTAGAAGATCAACCATGGAGATGAACTTCCATGGTGATCTTCTTGGATCTAGGGCAAGAAGATGAACAAACTACATTTTGGAATTTGAAAATGCATGCATGGATGAGAGAGATTTAGGGTAAGGAGAGGGAGGTTATACCTATCTTCCTTGTGTTTGTGTATGAGGCTTGAATATGTGAGTGTTTGAATTTGAGAGTGAGTGGGATTTGAGAAAATAATTAAGAGAAAAAGGTGACAATTCTAGAGAATTCTCACTGTTTTCTCCCTATTTTCGCCAAGGTGCAGTTGTGAAATGTGTTGTGGCTCCCTATTTCTGTGACTGAAGGGCTTAATTGCTAGGCCTCTGAAAATGGCATTATCATCCGCGCGGACAGAACCAGAAGCGTGCACTGTTCATTTAATGCAGCTCCAGGCTTTGGACACAATGAATATTTTTTTTTAAAAATTCAAATTAGGCAGCCAGTTTTTGTTCCAGCAGCTTCTATTTTTGGTTTTTGACCATTTCTTTTGCTTTTTTTTTGATTCTTTTCCTTGGTTTATCTTTAAATGGCAATCCCTAATCTACCCTTGCTTGGTTAGAAATGTTAGGAATTGTTAGAAATGTTAGAAATGTTAAAACTTTCGTTAATTTTCTAACAAAAATACTAACAACTCAAATTGGAGCACTTACGGTAGCCCCTCGGCGACGGTGCTTTCGAAGGAAGCGAGGTCGTCGATAAGAGTAAGGCTCCATATTTGACAGGATGATCAAGTGATCGAGTGGCTGAACCTGGTGATAGGCTACCTACGTATCCCGAATGGGAATCAAGCCGGCCGTAGTTCGGGTCTTTGACCCTGGAGATGATGGCATTTTAGGTGCCTCGAACCTTGATGAGCGAGTTCTGCAGTCGATTGCTGAGAGAAACTCTGCTGGGGATAAGAATGACCATTTTGGTCTGGTGGCTGAAATTGTATATCCGCTCTGCTGGGGATAGAATGACCATTTTCGGTCTGATGGCTGAAATTGTATATCCGCTCTGCTGGGGATAGGAATGACCATTTCGGTCTGATGGCTGAACCTATGGTAGGCTTCCTACGTATCCTTAGGAGGAATCAAGCAAGTCGTAGTTCGGGTCTTTGACCCCAGAATGACTATTTTGAGGCGTCAACCTGGTAATGATGGCATTTTAGGTGCCTCTGACCTTTGGAGATGATGGGTTTTTAGGTGCCTCGGACCTTTGGAGATGATGGCAGTTTTAGGTGCCTCGGACCTTGAAGATGATGGCTTTTTAGGTGCCTCGGACCTTGAAGATGATGGCTTTTTAGGTGCCTCGGACCTTGATTCGAAATGTTTTCCCTTAATGGTTTGGGATGGATGGTCCTTCGGTGGACTTCATTCGTCTGCTGCCGAAGGAGAGGGTGACCGTTTTGGTCGGGTGGCTGGACCTAATAATAGGCTACCTACGTATCCTTAGGAGGAATCAAACCAGTCGTAGTTCGGGTCTTTGACCCCGGAATGACTATTTTGAGGCGTCAACCTGGTAATGATGGCGTTTTAGGTGCCTCTGACCTTGAAGATGGCGTTTTAGGTGCCTCGGACCTTGATGATAGCGCTTTTAGGTGCCTCAAACCTTGATGATGATGGCCTTTTAGGTGCCTCGGACCTTGATTTGAAATGTTTTCCCTTGATGGTTTGGGATGGATGGTCCTTCGGTGGACTTCGTCTGCTGCCGAAGGAGAGGGTGACCATTTTGGTCGGGTGGCTGGACCTAATGATAGGCTACCTACGTATCCTTGAAAGGAATCAAGCCAATCGTAGTTCGAAACGCTGCTGGGGGTTTCGTTTGAGAAAAATCGGGCTTACATTTTACGGCCGTTGATGATAACGGGATTCCGTTGACTTCGCTGGGGGTTTTGTTAGCTTTTGCTGGGGAAATCGGACTTACGTTTTACTGCCATTGATGATTTTGATGAAAGAAACGGGATTCCGTTATCTTTTTCGGAGAAGTCGGACTTACGTTGTGAGCACATCTCTAGAAAACACCAGGTCTTTATTGTAGCACGATCCATTAGTGGTCACCTTTAGTTTGGCAGCCTTCAATCATTGGCTTGCAACTTGTAGTAGGTAGGAACCATTAATAGCAGTGCACTTTCACAAATCCAAGTTCCGACCAAACTTGGTAGAGGACGTAGCAGTTATTTAACACTGTGAACCTCTTCAAACAATGTGTCATTCTTCTGTGTGCTTGTTTATTTTTGTGTAGTTGTAACTGGTTGACATTCTCTCAACCGATCACAACCTATTGACTCAACTTACCGCTTAACTTGTTTGTCTTACTTGGAAATAATACTTGTCTTTGTTTGCATGAGAATTTGACTTACTGACTTTGCAATTCTACCTAACCGGTTGTATACCTTCCTAATCGAAATTTCCGCTGTGCAAAATTACTCTACCGGTTAGCAAGTATGTTACCTACAACCTTTTTTAAAGACTAAGAGTTTTTCAGCAAAAAGTTTTAACAGGCTATTCACCCCCCCCCCCCTCTAGCCTGATTCCTACCATTTGGGACCTAACAGAATGCATCTCAACAATGGCTTAGTATATGACTTCCTGAATAGCATGTATCCTTAAATAACGTATCTCGGAGCCTTTTTCTTGATGGCTCGAGCTGCTTTCTCGTCTTCCGGGAGCTCGCCCGTCTCCAGGTATGCTCTCATTTCCTCGATCCAGCACTTGTTGTAAACCCAATTTCTCAACGCATCTTCTACGCACTGAATTTGAACCCTTTCGTACGCTGGATGCTCGAGGTAGGAGATTGGCTCCTCATGTGGTTCATCTGAAGTAGCCAGCTTCGAGAGTAGGTCGGCCAATTCGTTGTCCTCTCGACCAATCCTCTGAATTTCCCAGAACTCCAAGTCTTTTATCATCTCTTTCACGAGGTCACAGTATTTGATCAAAGTAGAATTCAGCACCTCGTACTCTCCTCTGACCTAGTTGACTATCAGCTGGGAATCACAATATGCCATAATCTTGGTCTCCCCAAAACATTTGGCATATTCTATGGCCGCGACCAAAGCTTCGTATTCTGCCTGATTGTTAGAAGCTTCGAACTTGAATCTCAAAGCTTCCTCGTAGATCGTCCCTGATTCTGGCTCGATCAATACAATCCCAGCTCCACTAACACTCTTTGTTGCCGACCCATCGGAGTACACTTTCCAGCAATCGTCGGGTAGACAAGTGACGGGCTGGGCCTCTGCCTCCTTTCCTTTAGCTTTCTCTTTCTGAACTCGTACCTCGCTGTCTTCCTTGGTGAACATCAGCTTGACCAAGAAGTCTGCCAAGGCTTGAGCTTTCAATGCCTTTCGAGGTCGATACTCGATGTCGAATTCTGTGAGAGAAATTGACCAGTTGAGTAAGCGACCCGAACTTTTCGGCTTATGTAGGATCTTTCTCAGGGGTACATTAGTGAGTACAACAATAGGGTGAGCTAGAAAATAAGCTCGTAGCTTCCTGGAGGCTACGATCAAGGCGTATGCCACTTTCTCCGCATTGTAGTATCTGCCTTCAACATCAGATAACGCCTTGCTAACATAATACACGGGCTTCTGAAGCCCCTCTTCCTCTCGAACTAGAATAGCTGCCACAGATTGGTCGCCCACAGATAGATATACGAACAAAGTTTTCCCAATAGTCGGGCTGCTCAATAAAGGTGGAGTAGCGAGGTACTCCATAAGTTGTTGGAACGACGAATGACATTCGGCCGTCCACTCAAAATTCTTCGTCCCCCTCAATGATTTGAAGAAGGGTAGAGATCTTTCCGCCGACTTGGCTATAAAGCGACCTAGGGCTGCCACCCTGCCATTAAGTCGCTGCATCTCCTTGATACTTGTGGGCTCTTGCATGTCGATCAAAGCCTTAATCTTCTCAGGATTTTCCTCAATGCCTCGCTGTGACACCATAAAACCAAGGAATTTGCTAGCTGCTACTCCAAATACACATTTGCTCGGGTTAAGCTTCATGTCGTTTGCTCGTAAATTGGCGAACGTTTCCTTTAGGTCGACCACGTGACGTCTGGCCTTTGTTTTGATGACCATATCTTTGACATAGGCCTCCATGTTTCAGCCAATTTGTGAAGCAAATACCTTGTTCACCATCCTTTGGTAGGTCGCTCCTGCATTCTTTAACCCGAACGACATCATGTTGTAGCAATAAATACCCCAGCAGCCTGGAAAGCCATCCTCACAACATCATCCTCGTGCATATTGATCTGATGATTACCTGAATAGGCATCGAGGAAACTCAGAGTGGTGTGCCCAGCTATAGAGTCAACAAGCTTGTCAATCCGAGGCAAGGGGTAGCTATCCTTGGGGCAGGCCAAATTTAAGTTGGTGAAGTCGACACACATTCTCCACTTGCCGTTAGATTTCTTTACCATGACCACATTAGCTAGCCAGGTGGTATGTGTAGCTTCCTTGATGATACCTGCACTCAAAAGCTTTTGTACCTCAAGTTTTATTGCCTCCTCTTTGTCACGAGCAAAGCTTCTTAATTTCTGTGCTTTGTACTTCATTGGCTCTGTGCCTGTCACTCCTAGGGGGAGTAATCTCTCTACTCCTTCTGTCCCTCTGAGAGGGCGACCTCACTTAATTAACTGGCGACCTGTGCCTTTCCTCTCTGACCGACGACATGCGCCTATCCACTCTGATTGGCGACCTGTGCCCATTCCTATCTCTGTGAGACTGCGACCTCTCAGTCATGGCAGGCGACCTAGGCCTGTTTCTCTCAGCCTCCCTTTGTTGCCTTAGTTCTGACTCCGCCTCCTGCTCTCTGTTGGTATTGAGATGACTTCTCAAGTCGTCAGCTGGAACTGGAATGTGGGTATGAATGTGAGGCACAATCTGTCGATCGCCATTCTGCCTGGCACTTCCACTTTGCCTAGCACTTCCGCCGGGCTGCCTGTTAGAAACTTGGGAGGGTGCTGCCCTCTCCGATCTCCTTTTCTCTTGTTCAGGCTCCTCCTCCATTGCTATCAATTCTGTCCAAATCCTAGCTCGCTCCAGTAGCATCTCTTTTCTGCTGAGGGGATTGGTGGAGGGACCTACTCTGTCACCTCCAGCCATTCACCCCGTATGACCCTTCGGAGGAGGCGGTGCTTCCTGCTCGACCATAGGTCGTTTCTCTCTCCTACCATCTGGCAAACCTCTACCATCAGCAATGCTATTAGATCACGTCGCCCTTGCGTGTTGACGAGGCGGAGGAGGAGGAGGAGGCATGTTGACATTGCGGTTTCCAGCATTCGTATTGGCACCGGTGTTTTCCTCGTTGAGCTCTTCAGAGGCTTCAGAAACGTGTCCATCAGAAGTTACCTTGATTGTGGGTCATAAGGATTTTCGAGGTCAAGTATGCACGATTCCCGGCAATGGAACCAAACTGATGCTGCAAGAATCGTGCTTATCAATCTCCGTCCACGTGGCAAGACTAATCACTTGGCTCCTTGACCTGAAACACAGAACCCACGACTAGCCGGAATGGTCTTCGGCAAAGACCCTCGGGCGTGAGAATAAGTATGGTGTATGAGAGCTCAAATATTATGATGAACAGATGTATTCAAAATAACAAAGAGCAATTACCTTGGAATGGTTGATGCTGCCTTGTATTTATAGTTGTTGATGAGAGTTGTATTTGTGGTAGGATTGCATGAAATCCCTTATTTTGAGGAACAGATTCGTGATTAGAGATCTTGTCCATAAATAACTCCTGATTTGTAGGGAGTCTCGTCACGCAAGGAATTGTAGATTCGCCAGGACTCTTTAGGTCGACGTAACGATGTATGTCGAGGTCGTCTGTTGGGTCTAGGTCGACCTGACCGATGGGTAGGGCTGAACCGTACCCGAATAGCATACGGATCGTAGAGTCGGGCCAAGCTAGATCGGGACCTCGTAGGTCGGACAATGAGCTTAGGTCGACTGATCATGTTGATGGGCATTGGGCCTAGTAATAATTGGGCCTAGCCCACTGAGAACGTGGTGGCAATAATAGGTAGATGACTGGGTTGTACACGCTGATATTACGTTAAAGCATTAAATTGAAAATATAAGATTAATCTTTTAAAATTCAACAAGATAAAAAATTGTTAAATTTATAAAATAGTTTAATCAACAAAAAACCAAAGGACAATTTTTTTTTTTTAAAAAAAACTAAGAAATACTCCCTCCGTCCCACTACAACATTCATAGTTACTGTTTACACGGAAATTAAGAAAAAGTGTAGTGGAGTAGGTGTTGTGATTATAAAAAGTGAGGTAGAAAATAATAATTAAATTGTTGTTATAATTATGACACGTAGGTCCTATTAATATAAAAGTAATAATACATTTCTATTTTATAAAGTGCGTAATTTGTAATAGGACGCTTAATGAAAAAAGTGTGTAGTGGTACGGAGAGAGTAAGTGCTAAAATACCTTTGAGATTAGAAAAAAATTAAATTAAAATTATAAAAATTCGGGACGTGTCGTTCCATCCTTTTCCGTCTTGTCCCGCATCTCAAACGGCATGTCCCAAATAAGCCCGCTTTTATACGAGATTAGAATATGCTATCACATCCCATCCTATTGGTATGGCGGGACGGAACATCCCCACGAAATGATCTCAATTTGACGGTTCTATATGGGGCAACGCTCTACCTACATAAAATTTTGTGATTAGTAATATGATAAAAAAAATCTACAAAATGTAGTGTGATTTAAATATTTTTTCCATTACGTAATAGTTCCTCTGATCTCATAATAAATATCATAATTTTCATTTTGGTTTGTACCATTTTTAAATAAGAAAAGTATCTTGGTACAATTTTATCATTTTATAAGTAATATACAAATTAGTAAAACACTTTTTTAAAAACATTGACAAATCAACTGCAAATTATTATGAGGCTCCATTTGTTTCGCGTAAAACTACTTACGGAAAATGATTTTTCGTAAAATGTTTTTCGAAAAATGAAAATATTTTTCAAAAAATGAGATAAAAATGTTTACGAATGTTTGGTAAGGAAAATATTTTCCGAAAAATATTTTCATATGTTTAATGAAAATATTTTTCGATAAAAACACAATTTGAGATAAGGTGAAAAAGATATGGTGGGGTATGGTGATGGAGGTTGGGTGGTAGGGTAGCAGGTGGGGTGAAGTGGGTGGATGTAGGGTAGGGTAGGGTAGGAGTAGGATAGAGGTAGGATAAAAAATAATTAAAAATTAAATTAATTTAATTATAAGTAAAAAAGTTTGATCGTGGGAGGGGGGTTGGTGGGTGGGTTGGTAGGGGTGGTAAGGGTTGTTAATGCTTGAAATTGGGGAAGTTGTTAAAATATAATTTTAAAATGAATAAAAAAATATATATTTTGACCTTGAGGTGATGGTGGGAGTGGGGAGTTGTTAAAAAAAATTTAAATAATTAAATTTTTTTGACCCGGCGGGGGCAAGGGGGTGGTGGTGGTGAGTGGAGTGGGGAGTTGTTATAAATAAATTTAAAATGATTAATTTTTTTTTACCCGACGGGGGGTGGGGGCAGGGAGTGGTGGTGGTGAGTGTGGTGGGGATGGCGGCAGGGAGGTGGTGGTGAGTGGGGTGGGGGCGGGGTGGGGTGGGGTGGGGGTGGCGAGGGGGGAGGGAGAATTCTAAAATCTAATTTTAATATAAATATTTTCTTTATAAGGAGATGGGGTAGGGGTGGTTGATGTGGGGTGGGTAACGTGGGGGTGTATGAAAAGTTAGGTGTGTATGTGTGATGGTGTTAACATTTTTCGAAAAATATTTTATTTAGAAAAAATCCGTAAGTCATTTTACTTAGAAAAGTGGGGAAAATATTTTTCGAAAAATATTTTCTCCATTTTTCGGTGCTTACCAAATACCGAATAATGGGGAAAACATTTTTCGAAAAATATTTTCCCTAAAACAATCGAAGCCTAAGACGAAGGAAGTTTTACACATACATTACAAAATGTTATACATCTTTACATTTACTATAAAAAGTTTACATATTGTTGTAAAATTCTTACACTGTATGTAATAAAAGTTTTACATATACATTATTTTAAATATTTACCTTCTACTTATTCCATTTGATTTAAAGTTCTTATCTTTCTTTTTAATTTATTTTAGTTTATAATTTTTAATTATTTTATTTTCTAAAATAGACAATGTGACTCATACTACTACATCCAAAGATAAAGATGCGAGGAGAGAGAAGTGAGAAGTGTGGTGAACTTGACTCTCCGTGTGTTAATTAACTTAGATTTGATGGTGTTTTTAATGGATGGTAGTGGTGGATGTAGGATGGTGGTGATGTTTGGGTGGAGTAGATGAAAGGGTTACAGGATTCAGGAAGGAAGAAAAAGAGAGAAATGGTTTTTGTGGGAGGGGGAAGCTGGGGAAGAAGAAGGGAAGGAGGGGGTGGCGACAGCGACAACTGGTGAAGAGGGCACCAGCGGAATGGTTTTGGTGTCATGAGAGAGTTTGAAAAAGAATTTCATCTTCTTTGAAGATTTTGGGTTAATGATGGGAAAGGTTGAAGAAGATGAAGAAGCTAAAGGTTGAAGGCAGGGGCCGGAGATGAGTAGATGGAATTGAAGTGGTAGATGGTGGATGCAAGGTGGCCGGAAGAAAAGAAGGTGGCGAATTTGATGCTTATGAGAGTTTTAGAAGTAGGAAGAATTTGAGATATTATTTGCAGAATTTATGGAGATGGAGGTTTGAAATTGATGGATGTGGTTTTACCCATACAAAAGATATATTTTCAAACCTATTTTCTGTTCAAAATCTTGGAAATTTAATGTATTTTCTAGTGTTTTATAAGTAAAGTGGCTGAAGTGCAATTAAGCAAAAAATTAAGGATTTAAGCTGAGTTTCAGGAACCAAAGTGCAAAATAGAGAAAATGAGGGACTAATTGAAAATAAAGAGTGGAGCGAACCCTCAAAAACTAGAGCTGTCGCGCGAATTGACCAGAAATTAGGCGCGAACGCGCGCATCAAATGGAGCGACCGCCCTATGGAATTTCTAACGGATTTTGTGATGGATTTGATTACATCACAGAAGTGAAGGCAACTCCTAAGGAAATTGAGACATATTTGCGACAGATTTGGCCTCATTAATCCGAATTTAACAAGGACGTTAACAAAGATTGGTCAAAATTAGATTCCAATTAGGAATTTCTTCCCCTTCTACTGTATAAGCTACCATTAGAATTTATATCTCTTATCATCCTCTTCTCATGTATTATTATCTCTTTTTCCCTTATACATA
The DNA here is from genome assembly GCA_022495995.1 of Adenophora triphylla var. japonica. Taxonomy (NCBI): domain Eukaryota; kingdom Viridiplantae; phylum Streptophyta; class Magnoliopsida; order Asterales; family Campanulaceae; genus Adenophora; species Adenophora triphylla. Next base: position 62,337 of record JAFEMH010003231.1, on the reverse strand, counting down.
ATAGTTTAGGTTTTTAATTATTTTTTATATTCAATAATAAGGTTTATGATTTCATTGTTAATGGCCATTCGCGGCTAAATTATTTGATTTGTGTATTGAGTAAGTAACAATTTGATATTTATGATATTGATTTAATTCTTCCTATCTCTCTCTTATTCTTGTTCTCTCAACATTATTCATTATTATTCATATGCTTCAATTGTATATTAAGATAGTTTTGGCCTATTGAATTTAATTGGTATAAATCGTTTCAATCAAATGGATAATTTATACATTGATCATTGTTGAGAAAATTAGATTTAATTGAGAACTTCAAGGAAATCAATGAATCTAGGTTATATTATGTTATTGTGTTCTTAATTGAATATTTTGAATGTTTGTATTGCCTTCACGGAATATATAAACAAGATAGAGATATTAGAGTTTTAATGTTATTATCGACTTCACGTAATATATTAACATTTTAACTCTATATTTTTGTGAACGAACCATTGAATCAGATTGAATTTCTTTTACATGATTTACAAATCATAAAGTGATAATTGTTATGATACTCAATACATGAATCCATTGCTTTTTTGATCTCTCTACTTGTTATTTATTGTTTTCTTAGATTAATTCAACCTACAACCAAAACCCATTTTTGTTACTTTAATACACTAATAAAGTATACTTGTTTCACACTCGTATCTATATATTCGACCCTTTCATGAGTGCATATTACTACATTGGTAACTAGTACACTTGCTAGGTATTATAATTAGAGGAAGGTTTCCTCCATCAAGTTTTTGACGCCGTTGTAGGGGACTTGTATTGCGAACAAGTTAATTTTGTTAGTTTATTTTAAATAGTTTTCTTTTATTAGTTTCTTTTTAGTGTAAATATTTTTCTTGTATTGTTTTCTTTTTCTTGTTGTTTGAAAATTAAAGGTCATGCATGAATCAAATTCTAATGAGAAGTTGGCTAGGCAAGTAAAACAATTAATTAATATGTTCAATGCGAAAAGTGTTTCGCCTATTGCCAATATAATACAAGATGCATGTTCATGTTGTGGATTATAATCTATGCTATTAATGATTCTCCGTCTAGGATATATTTTCATTAGTATTCTGCATAGGTACAAGAAAGGAGTTTGTTACAGCCATTGCAACCACAATATGATTATTCTCCCAATTGTTATACACAATGGAGGGGAAACCACTCGATTCAGGCATGAAACAGTCTTCAGCCACATTATTATGATCCACCGCAACCTAAAAAGCAATCATTGGAAAAGGCTCTGACAAGTTTGAATGAGGAAAATTGTCAACAAAAACAACAATTAGGTGCAACAATAGGTAGGTTGGAAGTACAAGTTACTAAACTAGTAGAGGCATTGAGAGGTTGTGAGCGAGATACTAGTTCTATCCAACTTGAAAGTTATGAATGGGAGGAAGCTTCTATTAGTGATGAACTACCGACTCTCTCTCCATCTCCTGTTAGTGATATTGTGGTTGTTGATGAAGATGTTGATTGTGAAGAATATGGGGTGGAAGAGAAATTAAAAGATGATGAGGGCGTTAATGTTGATGAGGTTGGGCCCGACCAAACTGACAAACAATGCCTCAATGAAGACCTTCTCCATCCCATTGAAAGCGTGAAAATCTCCATCATTCTTGTACCTTTACCTATTTTTGAGGGTAAAGAAAGTGGCAAAGGTTTGGAATAGAAGAAGCCCAAAAAGCTGAAACATCAAAAATGTCCTTGGGTATTAAATGATCTCAAAGCTCGAGGAATATATATAGGGCATGAACTGAAAATAAGGACCCACAAAACCATGAAGTGGGCCAAAGGATGAAAAGTGAAGTTCAAACGTGAACTACGGTCGGGCTGACGACCTTAACCAAATGCGCTTATTGGGAGGCAACCTAAGTAGGTATGTTTTATTTGTTTTATTTATTTGTTTTGTTGTGTCATATCATTCTTTGAACTCAAGAAATGTTTTATTTCTGTTTGCTATGAGGACATAGCATGTTTGAGTTTGGGGGTAGATGTCTCTGCGAGTTTGTGGGTTTATAAGGGAGTGTATATAGTGTCACCATTCAAAAAATTGAAAATTATAAAAAATTTGTTCTTTTCATATTTTGGGATGTTGGCAATAGTTTATGATGATTTGAGAGTTCTTAATTTTAAAATCTTGAGCGTTATTATCAATATAGGGATGTAATTGAATTGAAACATGTAAAGTATGATTACTCCACCTTTGTCTTCCATTTATATTTTTTGATCATTGTTACCAATTTAGGAGACCTTTAGATGATCACTTTGGCATTCTCGGGGTCCCTAGAATATGTTTGAATGGCTGTCAATAACACATCAATTAGGCTATTCGAGAAGTGATTTTATAGCTATTTTCTTTGAACCCAATTTGTAAGCCTTTAACTTTCTCGTCACATATAATTTTTTTGCCAGAACTCCTTTTGAGCTTTAAAAATAATGGAAACTCTCACAAAGTGGGAGGTTATCTTAGACCACCATTCGTATTCGTTGTACCTATATTATCCTACCTTTTTAACTTATACACGATTTTCTCAACTTTTCAATAAAGTGAAACTCGAGAATGAATGGGAATTGGTGGGTTATGTTTCGGAAATCAATGGGTGAGTGGAAAGTGGTCAAGAAAAGAAAGAAAAGGGTCATGTTATGTATTGAAAATAGGGGATTGAGCAAAGTATTTAATGCATAGTATTTGTGATATATATGTGTAAAGAAAAGAAAAACAAGTGAAGAAAAATCTAAAAAAGTCTTGCCCTCTCTTATGTTGAAGTGGAAAGTGATCAAAGGAAATAAAGGTGATCAAAGTGTGAAAGTATGCAAAATTATAAGTTTGGGGGTTGAATCAATGGGTTGGCATGGAGCGGAGTGATAAATTTCAAAGTGAGGATGAATGATGAATACTTTCTAGTTTCACTTGCTTGACTTCGTATGTCCTTATCTTCTTTTGTAACCATGAACCTAGCACGCAATTTTCGAGATACATTACAAGCCATAAAAGTCATATTTGATCCCTAAAGAGTAGTCGGGTTGACAGTTGTGTTCAAACATTCATATGAGTGTCCTTGTTCAATTTCATCTTGTTTTCATTGATTTTGAGCATGACATGAGTGACCCTATAAATTATCTTATTTTGATAAACAATGATCTGCCGTCTATCATTCATATTTTCATATTGTGGTATGTAAATCATGTTTTTATTAAATAAGTTTCATGTCATAATTTAAGGATGATACGCTAAGTTTTGCTAACTTCTCACGATCAAGGTATATCACACGTATTTTAAAACTAACACGACCTTTCTCTCGATGGTTACGTACATTAGTCAAAACCCATTAATTTTATATTAAATCCACGTATTTTCCACTAAAGTATCATCCTTATGCAATTAATCTACTCTCGTGATTATAGTGCCTAGTTTAATTCATATGGTTCCGTTAATCAAGATTCACGGCTAATTACTTCTTTTGATTAACTAGGGTTCATACAAATATGGACGTTTTTATATTCGTATTCGTTTGAGAATGATATGAAAAAAATTGATTAAAACATGGTAGAAAAAAGGATGATCATGATTTACATAAATTAACTAAATAAATGTTGAGTTCCGTCCACAAGAAAATGGAGATTACTCATTAGGCATGATGATTATCATAGTAATTAAAGATTAATAAGATATAAATAATGAGGAAGTGAAAGAGATAATTATTTAGAAAACAATGTCTAAAAATAAACCTCCAATTGCTTTATTTCTTCAATATCAAAATATCTCAAGAACACTAAATGATTTCTCAAAATATCTAGAATGATTTTGAGAATTATTTGATGTTAATGATATCAAAAATAATCTATAGTAGTGTTACAATACTTATGGATGTCTAAATCTTCTGAATACATATCTTTATATGGACATTGAATACTAAGGTCGCACCACTTCCCAAAAGGTTTTTCAAAAAGTTGCCTTTAAAAGATGCTTGCAGAATGCTGTAACAAATGTGGCACGGGCGTGCCAAAGTACATGGCACGGCCGTGCATACCATTTTTGGTTTTGACATTTTCAGATGAAAAATGACACGGCCAATGCACTCCCGGGCGGCTGACACGGTCATGCTTCGCTTAAACTCGGCCGTGCAAGCTCTAGACTGTTCTGGTTCTTCCATTTTCTTTTACAAAAGTGTTCTCCCTTACTTCTATTAATTTCTTTCACCTTTTAAGTTATGTCCCAATCTTGTTTTCAGACAAAAAGTGCATTAAAATCCTGTTTCAATCACAAAATTACCAACCAAATAACGTCCGCATAATGTAATAAAACAAGCTAAATTAAACTAAATGTAATTAAAACTAAACTAAATTATGTAAATATTAGACTATAAATGAATATAAAATAGTTATTTATCAACATTTTCGTAACGCGTGTCTCTTAATTAGTATCCGGACTTTAAATATTGTATTTCGAAGTTTTTTTAATATTCAACAATTAATTTTGTGGAAATTAATTTGTCGCCGTGCATAGCGCGGGTGTACAACTAGTATTTATTTTATTACGTAATAGTAATAGCTCGTCTATCTCATAATAAATATCATAATTTTCATTTTGGTTTATCTGATTTTTAAATAAGAAAAGTGACTTGATGCAATTTTATCATCGTACAAATAATATATGAAGGAAAAATGAAACAATTAGCATCCAACTATTGCACTTTTGTGGATAATACCATTAAACTTTTTTTTTTTTTTTTGATCCAACACATTAAACTGTTTTTTTTATCCAGGGGTATTTTCGGTATAAAAGTCCTAGGGGATGAATTAAAAAGAGGATTAATGTCTGGCCTCTATAACCCAGGGGTATTTTTGGCATAAAAGTCCCGGGGGTATTTTCGGGGTTAGTTTTTCCTAGTTATCCAGGGGTATTTTCGGTATAAAAGTCTCGGGGGTATTTTCGGTATAAAAGAGAAGGGAAATATAGAGGTTAGGCATTAATCCTCTTTTTAATTCATCCCCTAGAACTTTTATACCGAAAATACCCCTGGATAAATGACATTTAACTAGGAAAAACAAACCCCGTTAGTCGTAGTGGTAATAAAATTAAAAAAAAAACAGTTTAATGTGTTGAATCAAAAAAAAAAAGTTTAATGGTATTATCCACAAAAGTGCAATAGTTGAATGCTAATTGTTGCATTTTTTCCATATATAAATTAGTAAAAACACCTTGTTTAAAGATGTTGATAAATCAAATACAAATTTATTATGAGATGAAGGGGGTAAAAGTTTTACACATCCATTACAAAATGTTTTGCATTATATTTATTATAAAAAGTTTTACATGTGGTAAAATTCTTACACTATTGTTTTGGTCAAATTTCGACAAGTGATTGTAAATAACCAAATATTTCAAGAAAAGAATTGGGTGCAATGGAATATAGATTTGTGTATGTGATAATCAACGAACAAAGGAATTTTGACGAGGAAAGCCCTTGAACAACTCGTTCGCCGGCATAAAACCTAGGGAGGTTTTGAAAGACCTACCTTGACCAAAAAGTTTACTAAGATTCGTAGGTAGCTTACAAAAATAATGAGCATATGCAAGGGAGAGTGAGACTCGTGAAGACCGTCTGTGAACTACATGTGTTGATCTCCCTTTTATACCTCTACAAAGGCTAAATACAAGATAAGATCAATCCCTAAGATTTCGGTAAGGTTGTTGTTGTTGAGAGAAACTCGGCAGTTGGTGGAGAGTCGTGGTTGAACTGGTATGCGCATATGGCTCCTAAAAAATAGCAACCGCAAAACTGCTCCCAAGTTGGTCCAGCTTCAAGATGTTGATGAAGACGTCGAGCCAAGATGTCGGTCCAAGATGTGAACTCAACATGTAAAGTCAACTTGTAAAAAGTCAACTTGCGGAGGTCAAGTTGTGGAGGTCAAGTTGTGGAGGCGTCTTGACATGTTGACCTGCTTAAGATGTCAATCATATACATATAGCGAAAAATTCGTCCCCAACAATTGCCTCCAAAATTTATTGACTCGGAGAAAACTTGGAGAGTCAAGGAATTTTTAAAACTGCTACTCCCCTCATCGACATTAAGGAAGCGGTTGATTACGCCAAAGAGTTGTCCAACGCATTGAGAACTTATAAACGAAGCTTGATAGAAACCAAGATAAAGCTTTAAGAAACATTAGTTAAGGTGTTTGATATTTGGTATGTTAGATGAGGGTTGGTCCTCAAAATTTTTGTATTTGACTTGGCATGTCTTTGTTTGACATGTTTACTTTGGATCGTGTGAGTCATGTTTGTGTTGACATGACTTACTTTTGTGTGTTGAACTTGATTTTCGGTAAGATGTTAATCTTCATTCCTTAGTTGATTGGAAGATGATTTCATCTTTTTCGGGTGTTCATATTGGTAACATGTTAATGTTACAACCAATGGTCACAACTTGAATAAGTGTGAAATCGTGCGCTCGGGCGAAGGTGTAGAAACCTTAATTCGTTTGGTAACATGTTAATGTTACAACCAATGATCACAACTTGAATAAGTGTGAAATCGTGCGCTCGGGCGAAGGTGTAGAAACCTTAATTCGTTTGAAAAGATGTATAATCTTTTAACCATAAGTAAAAACGTACCTTTGATCAAGGTAAGTCGCTTGAAGGAATAGAACAAGTATCAGCCGTCCTGGCGTGTCAACATGTTCCATCCCTCTCCAGCTAAAGTTTCAACATGTTGGAGCCGTACTGGCGTGTTAACATGTTGAACTTCTATATCTCAGGTCAAACATGTCGGAGCCGTACTGGCGTGTTAACATGTTCAACCTGATCCATCTTAGGTCTCAACACGTCGGAGCCGTACTGGCGTGTTAACATGTTGAGCCTACTGCATCTTAGGTCTCAACATGTCGAAGCCGTACTGGCGTGTTAACATGTTGAGCCTACTCCGCTTGTTCAAGTCGTATACCTTGCAAAACAAATTCATGTTAGGATTGGGTGTTAACTTAGCTAACACCCCTCCGATGCTTAAGTCAGTAAGAATTTTTAGCATAACATAAGAATTGACAAACATAAATAAATGACTTGACAAAATTTAAATCATACCTGTTTTTGGAGTTTGCTTTTATGAAAAAATGACAACTTACATGAAATACAACTTGAGGTACCTTTTTTTTTCTTTGCTAACATTTTGACATGTTTAAGATAGGCGGTCATCTTTTCTTATTTTGTCAGCCTCATTGTGGTCATTTTAGGACTATGAGCTTATCTTCTTCCCGTCTGATGAATTTAACAGCTCTCGTCCTGACATCTTCAAGTCTCTTGCATGGAGTCATGACCAATTCGTCATAATAAGGTGATCCCTTCTTCAAGCCCAATCTGAATGCCTCGGTGGCTGTGGACATGTTCAAGTTGGGGATAGTCACTGACTCTTTGTTGAACCTGTTCAAATAGTCTTTCAAGCTTTCGTCAGGTCGTTGCACCACCCTGTAGAGGTCACTAGTTAGTTTCTCAAAAGCTCTATTACATGAAATTGATTCACAAACATATTGACTAATTGAGAATAAGATGATATAGAGTTTAGAGATAGGCCGGTTAGCCATTTCAAAGCTGGTCCAGACAAGGTGGAACCAAAGCCCCTACAAAGACAGGCTTCTTTGAAGATTGAAGGAATGCTGATAATGTCCATTAATTCTTGGTATAGCAACACATGCTCTACTGGATCTGTGCTCCCATCGTACTTCTTCATGTGGGGCACTGCAAATCTCTTCGGGATCTCCATGTTGGCTATTGCTGGAACAAAGCGAGACTCATTATAACAAGTTGGAGAAGCTTGATGATAAGGCAAGGTAACTCCAGGCACATTCCTAATCATCTCTTTGATCTGCTGCAACTCTCTAGCAACTTGACTTTCTGCAAAAGTGTTAGCATAAAATTGAGAAGCAGAATGATCAAATGCATTATAAAAACTCCCTGTTTGTCCTGAAGACGGAGTGGCATAAGTATAGCAAGATGTTGGCACAGGTTGGCTGAATGGGAAGGTGTGACCATGTTGGGCAACTTGACTAGTTGTCACAGTTGTACTATCAGTCTGTACTGCACTCGCCATGGGGATGTCTCCAAGATTGCCCCCAGTACCTGCACCAAAAAGAGTTCTAGGAAATAAAGGCGATAATGGAGTTACAACTTGAGGCTCAACTTGATTCCCTTTTCGCAGATTCTCAATTGCATTGAAAATCATAGTATTGGTATCCTGCTGAACATCCATTCGCTTATTCAGTTCATTCAACATGGTTGCCATATTAGTCATGAAACCAATATTGATTTCAGACGCGGTCATCTCTCGAGGTGCATCTTGCTGCCCCCCAGTCACCCTGCCCCCAGCCGCGGAGGTTACTGAGGTTACCTGACCGGAAGTTGGATTGACCATTTTGATGTTCTAAACAAATCTAAAAAACCAAATTTCCCACAGACGGCGCCAAATTGTTTTGGTCAAATTTCGACAAGTGATTGTAAATAACCAAATATTTCAAGAAAAGAATTGGGTGCAATGGAATATAGATTTGTGTATGTGATAATCAACGAACAAAGGAATTTTGACGAGGAAAGCCCTTGAACAACTTGTTCGCCGGCATAAAACCTCGGGAGGTTTTGGAAGACCTACCTTGACCAAAAAGTTTACTAAGATTCGTAGGTAGCTTACAAAAATAATGAGCATATGCAAGGGAGAGTGAGAGTCGTGAAGACCGTCTGTGAACTACATGTGCTGATCTCCCTTTTATACCTCTACAAAGGCTAAATACAAGATAAGATCAATCCCTAAGATTTCGGTAAGGTTGTTGTTGTTGAGAGAAACTCAACAGTTGGTGGAGAGTCGTGGTTGAACTGGTATGCGCATATGGCTCCTAAAAAATAGCAACCGCAAAACTGCTCCCAAGTTGGTCCAGCTTCAAGATGTTGATGAACACGTCGAGCCAAGATGTTGGTCCAAGATGTGAACTCAACATGTAAAGTCAACTTGTAAAAAGTCAACTTGCGGAGGTCAAGTTGTGGAGGTCAAGTTGTGGAGGCGTCTTGACATGTTGACCTGCTTAAGATGTCAATCATATACATATAGCGAAAAATCCGTCCCCAACAACTATGTAACATAAGTTTTGTGTATTCTATTAAATATTGTACATTATATTTAATTATGCATATTTTACATTTTATAATACTTCATCTATTTGAAAATGATTTTTCATTTTTTTTATGTTATCATGAAGGTAATTTGAATAAGAAATTTAAGTTAATTTAATTATTTTAGTGAAAATTTAAAATTTATTGTTGATACATCATTATATACACTATCAATAACAATATTTAGATATTTATTTGAATAATTAAATTATTTAATATTATTGTTCAAAGAGTTGGTCTTATAAAAAACTAGTTTTTTCTTAAGATAAGGAAAAACGTGTTTTTCAAAGCGCTGTTCAAAATAAACGGTGGCAATTTTGTAATTACTGGCAACCATGTTCAAAATAAACGGTGGCATTTTTGTAATTACTGGCAACCATGATAAATGCCAGTGTTAATATTACAAATGACCAGTGATTTCATACTGTCATTTTATAAACATGAAACTGACACTTTTTACACGGGCACTTTTATATACATGAACTGGCACTCTTCACACTGGCACTCTGTTGCACTAACACTGACACTTTGTTACACTAATATTTTTGCTGGCTCTAAAAAATACAAGCACTGACATTCAAAAATACATGGACTGGCATTTGAAAACACATTTACTGGCACTCAAAAATGCATATACTGGCACTCAAAAACACTGATAATTATTTTTGCTGATATTCAAAAAAACATGATATGACATTCAAAAAAACATGGACTGACATTCAAAATTACAAGAACTGACATTTAAAAATACATGACATTCAAAATTACATGAACTGACATTCAAAAATACATGAACTGACATTCAAAATTACATAAACTGACATTCAAATTAATCACGGGTGTTTTTATTAATCACGGACACGGGTGTTTTTATTAATCACTAGTACATATGCCCGTGTTCAAGGACACAGGTGTTTTTTTTTTTTTCAAATTAATTTTTTTTTAATTTAAAAAAAATAAAAAAAATCAGTCACTTAATTAATTTAAGTAAACCCTCTTAAAGCTCACTCTTAGCCCAAACCCAAAGTCTTAGTCCAAACCCAAAGTCTTAGCATAAATTAAGGACAAAATAGGAAACAGACTAAATAGTGAGGGCAAAATAGGGAAAAATTCCTCCGAAACTGTTCATAGAACTGTTCACGGAGGGGTTTAATTTATACTATAGATTGGGTGAGTAGCTGATTATTCCTTCAATTAATTAAACATCATGTCATTACCAAGACTGTCAATGATTTTGAGTTTAAAAAAAAAATTGGCATTGATTTTCATATTAATACACTTTATAGAATTAGTTTGAAACGGATGCACAATAATGATGCAGAAATCGGATTGGTTCAGTATTTCGTCCTGCAGTATGGCATAATTAATCAATTGATCTTAAATTATGAACACATGAATATATAAGAGAGGCCTCCGTCCCTCTGCAGCTGTGAGTATAAATATTTATGCTTCGAGAATAAACTATAATGATAAGAGTATACGGAATGAAACGATACGTTACCGGTTTGTAAATGTGGTATGAGCAGAGTATTTATAGCGTTACGCCTGATTTGGAACATAGCTAGGAATCAGGCGAGATTTTAGGGATTTTTGACTCGATCAAAGCGTTCTTTTCTTAGCCATCATGTCAACATCGGTCGGCTTAGTGGAGGTTGTCTACTTTGGTGAAGAGCAACCTGAGTTTGAGCCCTTGGGACAAGGCTAGCATGCATAAGTTTGGGGTCGTATTTCGGATCAAGTTGGGTCGAGAACTTACTAGATCGAATCAAAGTCTTGTCGACTTGGCGAGGGAATTTTTTCCCAAAATGACAATGTTTCAAAAAGTATTTCTCAAAATGTAACACTTTTAAAAGTATTAATCAGAATAGCCTAGTTTTTAGAATTTGCGGTTGGCAACTGCATTTTCATTAATGAATCGGGTTTATAATTTTTCTAATTTTTTTTTTTAAAAACGCGGTTGTCAACTGCGAATTCAACTTTGAAAACGCAGTTGCCAACCGCAAATTTTAAAAACTAGACTATTCTGATCAATACTTTTAAAAGTGTGACATTTTGGGAAATACTTTTTGAAACAGTGTCATTTTGGGAAAAAATTCCTTGGCGAGGTGGTCATCCCAGAGGGGCGTGGAGACGGACATGTTGGGCCTATTGGGCTTATACTAGAAGTGGGCGCAGGGCTTAACCTATTGGGCCAATTGGGCTTATTGGATTTTTTTTAAAAAAAAAAAAACATGTATTACATGTTTGTATATTGCATGATAAAGTTTTATTAAATATTTTTCTTATTTACCATATATATATAGAAGTATAATTTTACATTGAAACGGATAAAATACTAACACCTATTATAGCAAGGATTAATGATAGTATGAAATAACCAGTAATTAAAAAATGTACAGTTGACATTCCTTGAGATTTTGTAAAAACAATATGTGGATCTTGTCCAAAACATCGATTTCGTCACAATATAATAACTTAAATATGTGAGGTGGAAAGAATATAATGGACCCAAAATAGCTATAACAAAAGTTGTCAAGAAGCAGAGGAAGCATCACTTTCCTACAGAATTTCCCCATTGTTGAAAACGATGGCCCGTATTTTGTCCATTTTTTCTCCTATGCTTATTTTATTATTTTTATAATTCAGATGTTCGCGCTTTTATATTTCTAACAGCCCAGATTAATACCCTGTGCAATCAGTACCTTCCTTTGTAGAGGCCCTAGAGGGCCCAAAATTTTGGAAGGTCTCCATTTTGTTTAGGCCATGATATTAGGTAGTATGTAAAAAAAAATTATATGAAAGTACTTAATTTATATACTCCCTCCGACCCATGTGATTACAAACATTTTTCCGGGCACATTAATTAAGAAATATTATTAAGATAATGAAAATGTGTGATAGGAAATGAAGAGAGAGAATGAGTGGAGTTGGTTGAATAAATTGTGTGGTAGGAAATAATATATACTCCCTCCGTCCCGCTAATATTAGCACACTTTCCTTTTTGGGCGTCCCGCTAATATCCGCACACTCCCAAAAAGGAAACTTTATATTAATAAAATATTCACCCAACCCCACTCATTCTCTCTCCTACATTATTTTAATACTCACAACATCATTATAATTTATTACACCCTCCACTCATTCTCTCTCCACTCATTCTTTTACACTCACAACATTTTATTAAAATATCATATTCCTTAATTCCCGCGCAAACAGTATTTGTGCTAATACTAATGGGACGGAGGGAGTATATATATATATATACATATATATATATATATATATATATGTTTAATAATTGGCTTCAAATAAAATGTTTAACATAAATTACATCACTTATCACCAAGTTAGTCTTCACTTATCACCAAGTTAGTCTTCTCACCACTCGAACACAAAACCTCTTTTACCATTTACTATCTCCTCGTTGAGTTACCCTATGAGACTTGCTTATTTAATTAGTTGTATGTATATACTTCGTCCCGAGGTCTCTCACAAAATTTTATGTATTGCTAGTATTGTTCTCCCTCTGCCTATGGACATATTCAAGTTGGTGAACCACGTAAATACTTGTGATCGTGTGCGTGTGTATGTTGTGATTATTCATCTTCTCTACTGCCTATTATAATAAACTAGCATAAGAGCTTACTGGTTGAAGTGGTACAATTATCATGCAGGGCAGAATTCATGCAGATTTCGGTACGTTCGATACAAATTTAGTGCAGATTCTAATAGGTTCGATACAAATTCGGTGCAGATTTTGGTACGTGTGGTACAAATTTCAGTACGTGCAGTACAACTTTCGGTGCATACCAGATTTCGATACATACCAGATTTTAATACATATTAGATTTCGTGCAGAATTCGTGTGGTGCATATTTTTGTGCAGAATAAAAGTGCCTGAGTATTTCGCTGCCTGAGAGAAAGATGGATTCTGGCATGAAACCAACAAGATTAGTGGGAGGAACAGTTTTAGCTTATATCAGATCAAGATGAAGGCTTTGTTTAGAGACAAAGACTTGTGGGCTCAAGTGACTGTTGCTATCAAGGATAAAAAAGGGTGATCCAAAGGGAAAGGTAGCGATCGTTCCCACATCTGAAGTTTCAAATAAAATGTTTAACATAAATTACATCACTTATCACCAAGTTAGTCTTCACTTATCACCAAGTTAGTCTTCTCACCACTCGAACACAAAACCTCTTTTACCATTTACTATCTCCTCGTTGAGTTACCCTATGAGACTTGCTTATTTAATTAGTTGTATGTATATACTTCGTCCCGAGGTCTCTCACAAAATTTTATGTATTGCTCTCTGTTAAAATAAATATTTGATTTAACAAGAAAATTTAAATATCTAATTAGTTGTATGTACATACTTTGGACATAATATAAGCAGATAATTGGTTTTAGAAACGAATTCGAAGGACTTAAGAATTGTAGAAATTGTAGCTTGTGTGCACAAAAATAAGTGATGGGTTAGTTTTTCTGTGTTAGGATTTGTGTCTTTAAATTTAAATCAAAGACATTAGATTGAATAGGAAGTCCAAGATACAAGTTAAAATATTAATTTGAGTTCAAGATGAAATAGGAGAAGAATTGAACCTAATTGAGTTTTCTTATTGCCTTAAGTAATTGATTGTTTGGCAGTTTTTGTAATTGGATTAGATTCTTCTGAGCTAGGGATTTGGTAGTATAAATACTCGCCTTCACCCATAACGTGAGTTATTTTAGTGTGATAGATTATCAATAATTCTAGTATCCAAGTTAGTAATTTATATTGATAGTATTGTTCTCCCTCTGCCTATGCCTATGGACATATTCAAGTTGGTGAACCACGTAAATATTTGTGCTCGTGTTCCTGTGTATGTTGTGATTATGCATCTTCTCTACTGCCTGTTATAATAAACTGGCATAAGAGCTTACTGGTTGAAGAGGTACAATTTTCATGCATGGCAGAATTTGTGCAGATTTCGGTACGTTCGATACAAATTCAGTGCAGATGCTGATAGGTTCGATACAAATTCGGTACCGATTTTGATACGTGTGATACATATTTCAGTACGTGCGACAAAACTTTCGGTGCATACCAGATTTCAATACATGCCAGATTTTGATACATATTAGATTTCGTGCAGAATTCGTGTGGTGCATATTTTGTGCAGAATAAAAGTGCCTGGGTATTTCGCTGCGTGAGAGAAAGATGGATTCAGACATGTAACCAACAAGATTAGTGGGAGGAACAGTTTTAGTTTATAGCAGATCAAGATGAAGGCTTTTTTGAAAGACAAAGACTTGTGGGCTCCAGTAGATGCTGCTATCAGGGATCAAAAGGGTGATCCAAATAGCAAGTAGCGATCATTCCCACATCTGAAATTTTGGAGGAGAAAGCAAAGAAAGCAGCAAACCTAATCACTCTTGATGAGAAGGTCATTCTCAAATCATCAAGAGGCTTGATGATAACATCTTGGCGGATGTTGTTGGTTGCAGTGATTCAGGTGAGGCTATGTGGTTGTTGGAGAAGATGTTCCTGACATCTGACGAACAAGCTATACATGAAGCAGAAGTTGTTCGCTCTCTAAATGTCTGAAGGTATTTCTATTGGGGAACACCTAGATCGATTTAATTCTTTATTATTTGAAATGCGTAGTGTTGAAATTGAAAACGATGATAAAGATGTTGTTTTTATTTTGTTTGCTTATTTACCATTGTCATATGATGGGTATGCATACTCCTGCATTAATGGTAAGGACACGATTATATTGGATGAGGTATTGATTGGCCTCAAAACCAAAGATTTGCACCAAAATGCGAGTGGTATATGAACAAATTCTCAGCCATCAGGCTTGTTTATGGAAGGCAATAAGTGGTATAGGAGAAGCAATGGTTTTTCTAGAAGAGGTCAAAGATCTGGAGATATCTGTAACTACTTTCAAGGAGACATGACATTGAAAACGTGATTGTCCAAGAAAAATTGGATCTACTCCTGTTATTGCAGATGACGATTTGGAGGACTACGCTCTAGTGATCAAAGAAGACAAAGAAATGAAAGATATATTGATTCTTGATTATGAGGCGTATTATCACATGTGTTCGCGTATGGAATGGTTTGCAACGTCCGAGCAGATGAAAGGTGGCGATATTTATATTGCTAATGGTTTTATTTGTAAGTTGGTTTGCATGGGTTCCATAAGAGTGCGAACTTCTGGTGGTAAGTATTCTGCGTTGAACGAGGTTAGACATGTTTTTGAAGAAGCAAATAATATGATATTTCTTAGTCGGCTAGACAAGATAGGATACATTTTCAAAGGTGAAGGTGGAGCAATAATTGTCTACAAGGGGTTCAGACGTAATTCTGAAGTAGTAAATCGAGGTATCTTATACGTCCTTAAAGTATCTGCGTTTTTTGGCTCGAGTGTCGAGCGTCGTACTAATAAAGGTATGATAAAGACACATATGGAGGAAACTAGTTATAAGACTTCTTATGGGGTGGTTGACAAACAGGTGGAGCAACGAGTTGCTTAAGGTGGAGTTGATCTAGGCAAGCCACAGTTAGCAAGTCGACACACACAAATTGGTTTTCGAGAGGAGAAAGGAGGGATGGGCTGAGTATCCTACGCATGAGAAACACTAGCACATTTGGGAAGCGAAGAGGGAATCATGTTGGAAATGGGTTTTAGAAACTAGGTTTGACCAAGTTTTGACCCAATTTTCAAATGGGTTTCATTTATTGTTAAATGAAATAAGTTACAAAATTATAATCTACATTTGTTGTAGATTAAGAAAATGCATTTATTTACTAAAAACCATTTCCGGGTGAATGAGAAATTAATAGCTAAAGATTGTAACTTGAAATGGGAAAATGAAGAGTTTATGGGATATAAAGAGTTATCCCACATTGCTTAGAGATAGAAAGTAAAACAAGTTTATAAGTGGATGAAAACAAGGAGGAGGCATCAAGTTGTTCCTCCTTGGGCCAACCTAGGTGGACCATTGGGCCAACCATGCAAGGTGCAGCCCAATTGTGCCAGTTTTATACTAGCTCAATTTGGACCACACCCGCAAAGCGCGCGAAGCGCACGAAGGGCGGAATGGGCGGTTTAGGGCGCACTTCGCACGTGCGCATCGTTGCTAGGAGCTATTGGAGCCTTTGGTTTTTAGCAAATCGATCAAGGTTCATGGCTCAGGTGCAATGGTTCAGTTCAGCTTAGGCTCGAATTGGGCTGGGGCGGTGCAGTGCATGGGTGCGGTTGGGCCTAGGCCCGTTCGGATTGGGCTGGGGCGGTGCAGAACTGGGTTGGACCGTGGGTCTTGGATCTGGTTCACGCCATAGGGTTCAAGTAGGTTCGATGAACCAGGTCAAGGGTAGTAATGGTTCAAGGAACCCATTCGAACAGGTGCTGGCAGGTCCAGCAGATCTGAGCCCTTCACCAGAATCTGATCCGACGGTCGAGAATCCACCAGGTACCAATAATGCCTATTCCCAAAAGGTACCCAAACTCTTCATTATCTATAAATAGTCCCCTGCAGTTTGTCAATGATCATTCCATCATTCAGTGAGTTAGCATTCAATAGCATTTAGAGAGAGAAAGCATATTGAAGCATAAAAATTCCTTTCAAGTCAAGAAGTTCCAAACAGTTAGTTTGTTCGCCGAAGTCGTTAGTTTGAAGTGCTTCTACTAACGATTGTAAAGTCGTTGCATCTTACGAGGAGATTGTCAGAATACCGTCAGCACCAGTGCGGGGCAATACTTCTTACGGAGATTGTGTCAAATACAAGCCTCGACTTAATTTCAGTTTGTTATTATGTCCGTTAAGTTTTTCAGTTATCTTTTAAGAATCCGTTACATTTTCTATTAAATTTCCTAACAAATCAAATAGAAGGTACCTATTGTTAAGGGTTTCAGTGATATGGTTGATTCATTTGTTTTGGTTTGCGAGATCCAATGTCAATTGGATTTTACTAATTGTCAGTTGGGGCAGTTCCGAGTGACACGTTTTGGATGTCTTGAAGACACATCGGTGAGCTCGGCGAAGCATAGTTTGGGTGTACAGGGGATACATTTGGGTGTTTGGAAGACACATTTTTTTACTTGTTGAACAAGTCTGATCAGCTGTTGCAGCAGTTACTTTAGTGTTTGGCGTAACACATTTGGGTGTATAGGGAGATACATATATGGTTATCCGGAGGACAAGTTTGGTGTTCGAGGAAACACAATGAGGTAGAGGTAGAGAAGTCTGTTCTGATTATTGATTTGGGATATTAAAGTCAAGGTGGAGATTTGTTAAGATTTGTGTATTTGAATCAAAGTCGTTCGATGAAAAAGAAAGTCCAAGATACAAGTCCACATATTGATTTAAGTCCAAGACAAAATGGGAGAAAATTGAAGCTAATTGAGTTTTCTTATTGATCAAGGAATTGGTTTTTTGACAGTTTTGTAAGTGTATTAGATTCATTCTGAGCTAGGGATTTGGGAGTATAAATACTCGCCTTCTCCCGTAGCGTAAATTATTTTAGTGTGATAGATTATTAATAATTATATGATCCAAGTTAGTGATTTCTATGGGTACATAGATTTTCTAGCTTGTTTGTAGCAGTTCAATTTCTCATCTGTTTCTCTAGATTAGGGTTACACAGTTATAAATTATTGTGATCAATAATACGTGCACATAATTAGAGAGTTTGTAATTGGTGATTCTGCATATTAATAATATTGTTCTCACTTTATCCGTACGTATACAAGTTGGTGATAACCCACGTAAATACTTATATTCATGTGCATGTGTGTATTTTATGATTATTCATCTTCTCTACTACTGCCTCTTATAATATTTTATGTGCGTGTGTATGTGATTTACTAACATAATCTAACTAACTAACTAACTTAATAAAAACAAGTACTCATTCAATCCCAAAAATTCTTCAAAAATCAAATTTATTATTGATCAAGCTTAAATTAAATAATTGGACACTTATTTTGAATTTTTCTTTTTATGTTAATATTAATATGCATTAAAATTAGTAATTCCTCCATTTCAAAATTAGAGTCTGATGCCGCAGGAAATGTGCTTATCAATCTTCCTCCACGTGGCAGGACTGATCACCTGACTCCTTGACCTGAAAACCAGAACCCACGACTAGCCGGAAGTGTCTCCGGCTTAGACCCTCGGGCGTGAGAGTAAGTATATGAAATTGGATAGCAAATAATGTATTGAACAAGAGTATTCAAATGACAAAATTGCAGTTACCTTATCACCGTGGTAGTGGTGAAGTATTTATAGTTGATGAATGTTGTATTTTTGGGGAGGCTACATGAGCTCCGAGATTCATGGGGCTGTTACATGTTGTGTGAACGTGTCCAGTAGTGGCTCCTGATTTGTAGGGAACCGGTTATGGAATGAATTGATGCACGTGCACCTTTATTCGTTAGGTCGACGTTTGCTTGTTAGGTCGAGGTCGATACTTGAAGTTTGGTCGACCTGACTGATTGGTAGAGCTGGATCGTACCCGAAGTAGAACTTGGATTGTGAGGTCGGACTAAGTTAGGTCGGGACCAGATAGGTCGGACAATGAACTTAAGTCGACTGATTGCCAAGATGGGCCTTGAGCCATGCACTAATTGGGCCTAGCCCACTGAGAATGTGGTGGCAAAGATGGACAAATGATTGGGCTTTACTCGCTGAGCCCAAATCGACACTTTTGGTATGTTCAGTGGCCCCCAACTTTCGAGTGGACTTTGTCAACTTGGAAGGTAAGGAAATTCTGACGACGATTGATGCAACTCGCAGGTCGCTACTCGTGCTGGGCTTTAGTCGACCAGGATGACGTGTCACAATCCTGGACGTCCACGACGAATGGCTAGATCTGGAAGAGCGCCGTTTTTCCGTAATCATTACTATTTTTGACGTTTGATAGTCTGTCTTGGAAACCATTTCCGCATTCAATTAGGAAAAAGAAAACCTTTGGATTTTTCCCTTTCCTTTCCAATTACTGAAAATATAAAAGCACGAATCCTTCCCCATTTAGAATTTTTGCTCTCTGCGGACTCTTGCGCAACTCCAGCAACGGAAACTGAGGCAGTGTTTGCTTTAAATTCAGCTTCCGTCTTCCACCGCTCTGTTCTTCATCCAACAGTTAAGGTATTCCTCTTACCTCTTAGTTAGGGCTTGATTTCTGCAATTTCTTTAATTTCGCCATGGCTAGGACCTTTAGTTGTGAGGCCGGAGCCTGGTATGGGTACTGTAAAGTCAACCGTAGAGCTTACAAGCACTTGAACGGGATATGGAGAGAGATAACAGTGGAGGAATGTTCCTCAATTTTGACCCATTGGGGTTTGCGGTTCACCGAGTTAATTTTGCCTGTAGGAGTGAGCTTAGGTGCGTTAGAGACGGATGACCCCAGAATTGTGTCTTTCAATCTTTTCCATGAACTACTTGACCACATAGCTGTGTTTTATGTTCAAAGTGCCAACAAACCCTCTTTTCTTAGAACCAGGATTGGATTTCCAGGGGAATCTAGGTTGCTCCTTAGTGTGTCAAATAAGTCCCATGAGTTCATGTAGAACTGATTCCCCTGTTTCTCCTTCTTCTTGTACAGATATGGCGAATCAAGGAGAGGTTGGTGCTTCTACCTCATCGAGCCCACGAATAGTTGATGCTTTTGAGACTTCTGTGGTGCCTGGCAGGAATGAAAGGGGATATGTGCCTCCAAGGCCATTAAGAGGAAAACAGAACTTCCCTTCTTGGATAAATATGGTATATAATTTTTGTGAAGTGGATAAGAAAGAGTTTGACACTCTGTACAGCAGGAAGGACTTCTTTGCTCAATTTGGTGATTCCTACGAGGAAGATCCCACTAGGGTGGCCTTCTACTATGGCCAATTTGAAGCTGGCTTGAGGTTACCCTTAGATCCATTTATAAATGAGTTCTTAGAATGTTTGGATGCATTGCCGCTTCAACTAGGGTCCAACACCTGCAGGGTACTGGTTTGCTTTATTATGGTTTGTAGGTTCTTAGGATATGAGCCCTGTATGAGAGTGTTTAAGGAGTTCTTTAGCGTCAAGTTTGATAAGGACAATGGGATAAGCACCCCCTCTAAGCCAAAATCTCCCAAGCTGTTTATCAAAATCCCTGGTAAGGCCAGTGGCTGGAATTTACACATGGTGGTAGTGGAATGCAGAAGAGGATGGGAGTTTCTATTGCCCAGCATTGACACAGCGGGTGTAAGGGAGGAGAATTACTGGGAGCCATACTGGCATGTAGACTTGTACAAGAAATTGGTGGAGCTCGCAAAGAGAGGACCCATTAGTTGGTCGGCTTTGGGGACCACCAAGAACAACTACATCCAAGCTGGGATGATGATCAGTGAGGGAGATGTGGTCCCCTTAGTCCCAGTTGTCAGGTGTCAGAGGTATCCAGATTGGGTCACCCATGAGGGAGCTCGATTCAGGTTTGAGAGAGAGTGCCATTTCTGCAAGAAGATAACTAATTTCTGTAAGGATCAGGGCGAACACTTTGGGGGTAAGCGTTATGCCCTTCATTGTCCTTTGACTCATCCGGTGCTTATTCACATGTAGACTACTAGTGCATACATGTCTTGCTCGTACATAGAACTGACTGCTCGTATGTAGAACTTATTAACTTGCATATGCTTCAACTCGTAGATAATTCATTCTCAAGTATATCTTTTAGCTCGCATGCATCTTGTTCGTACATAGATCTGATAGCTCGTATGTAGGACTTCCATTTGTCTATCTAATCCCTTGTGCTTTTGATGTCGTGCAGTTCTAACACCCGAGCAAGAGGCGAACATGGGTCGAACCATCGATATAAGGAAGAGCAAAAGAAGTTGTGGGGCATCCAATGCCAGAGAGCATTGAGAGAAAGAGGGCACTCAACGCCAAGAGCTCTTGAAGTTAGTAGATGTGGACCCTGCCAATTCTATTCCCGTGGAAGATAATCTTGAGGAACTGGAGGAGGATCGAGCTGGAGATGCTGCTCAAGGTGTGGATGAGGTCGATGCTGCTGAGATCGACGTATCGGATCAAGCTGTGGAGCCTGCTAGGGAGGTCGTCAAGACTAGGACCCGTGCCCAAGCCAAAGCTAAAGCCAAGTCGAAGACTGTCCCCAAGGCTAAGTCGCCTATCATCAACGTTGATGAAGAGGAGGAAGAAGAGGATGATGCTCCCTTGAGCAAGAAGATAAAGATTGGCCCCTCCAAGGTAAGCTCGACATCTGATCAAGTCAACGCCACTGAGCAAGTGGAAGTTGGAGCTAGTTGCCCTCAGTCTTCTCCCATCAGAATTTCTTATGCTGAGATGGTTCAGGCTCGAGTTGATGAACTGAGCGAGGTTGCTCCCCTCACTGGAATAAACTGCTTGGCTAGGGAGTATCCTGAACTGGAGTATGGCCAGGTAGTTGTTAGGAGGGGAGCTGACCAGGATTTGGTCAAGAAGTATACAAACAGGGCCTTGACTCCAGAGGCCTGCCGTGCCATGGCCGGGCTAGCTCACTCCGAGGTAAGCCTTGTAACTTTTTATATTGCTGTTTTTACTTTTTTCGCTTGTCCCAAGTCCCCACTTTGTTTCTGATCGACCTGACCTATTGTCTTTACTCGTCATTTCAGTCTCTCGCCATGATTGATTTGTCCACTACCTATTGGAAGGCTGCTGAGGAGCAGGAGAAACTGGCCAAGACCATGCTGGCCCGGAAGAATGAAGAGTTGACGAAGCTTGATGATGACCACGCTAAGCTAAAGGGGGAGCACGACAAATTGAAGGAGGCCCACTCTGACCTTGACTCTGCCTATGAGGCTCTCAAGCTCTTGAAAGACAACGAGATCAAACTCAAGGAGGATGCTTGGAAGAGACTGGGAGAGGCTGATAAGGAACTTGCTAAGCTCAAAGAAGAGAAGAAAAAGATGTCTGCAGATCTGGAGTTGGCGACCTAGCAGTTGGAAGAAGTGCCAGTTACATTGGCCAAGAAACAAGAAGAATTGGATGCTGCACGAGCTCAATGGGGAGTGGATCTGACTGATTCCATGAAGAAGGCCAAGGAGGAGGCCGTCAAATCTTACAAGGAGAGTGACGAGCTCCATGCTTATGTTACCAACGAAGCTAAGGGGTTTTTTGATGTTGGTCAGAGCCATATGGCTCGACGCATCATAGTAGATCCCTCTGTCGACATCTCCATGGAGCAACTGGCTAAGTGGGCCTCTGAAGATCAATATAATACGGCAGCTTCCCAGGGCCATCACTTGGTGCCATTTACTGCTAACGACTTGGAGCTTATTGCCAAAGATGATGAGGAAGCAGAGGCAGCACCTTGGGACCCACCTACTATTGAGTCGGTCAACTTTAATACTATTTTAGCCAAACTTGAAGAGTATGAGGATCCAACATTTGATGAGGAGACTCCAAAGTTCTCCATCAGTGACTCAAGGAAGATAGTATACCATCAAGAGGATGTTCTAGGTGAGCCAGCTGCTGCAGGTGACCAAACTGACATTGATCCAGCTTCCACCAGTGGTCAGGTTAAAGGTGATCCCACAGACTGAAGTTTAATCTTAATGGTTATGTAATGAACAAGCCCCAAATACTTTTGTTTTTTTGATTTGTGAATGTTGGTGTCTTGGCCCAGCTTTTGGGAGACATCTTGCTCATACATTTTTGTTTGCTTTAAGTCTTGGCCCGCTTTGGGAGACTTAATTATATTTAATCGTAGCTGACCTTTCATTATTAAATTTTGTATGCTTTTGATTTCAGCATGTGTGAGTTGAGCTAGAAGTAATAGGACAAATAAGTCGTCCTAAGTTTAAGGTCGGCCTGGCTTTGTTGTGACTCAGTCGACCTTAGACTTATAAGGATTTCTTTTAAACAAGATCGACTCAGAGTCGAATTTGTTTAAGAGATCAAGGCTATCCAAGGGTCGAGCTTATTGGAACGAATTCGATCAAACACCGGACTTGTTAAGAGAACACAGCTGATTAAGAATCGAGCTAGTTAGAACGAAGCCGACTAAGAGTCGAGCTTGTTGAAATGAAGTCGACTATGAGTCGGACTTGTTAAACGAACAAAGCTGATTAAAAATCGAGCTTGTTAAACGAAGCTGACTAAGAGTCGAGCTTGTTGAAACGAAGTCGACTATGAGTCGGACTTGTTAAACGAACAAAGCTGATTAAGATTCGAGCTTGTTAAACGAAGCTGACTAAGAGTCGAGCTTGTTGAAACGAAGTCGACTACGAGTCGGACTTGTTAAAGGAACAAAGCTGATTAAGAATCGGGCTTGTTAAATGAAGCTGACTAAGAGTCGAGCTTGTTTGGTGTAGCACAACGTTTGGGTCGAATAGAACTGCTATTTTTATTGAAGTAGGAACCTGCTTACATCAAATGGAAAGCTAGGACTATGACAAATTCAAAACTTGGAAATTGCATTAACTTTGGACTAAACTAGAAATAGTATTTGATGAGGTGTGTGGCGTGCCATGGATGCTTTAACTCTTCCCCATCTGGATGAGCAATCATGTAGGTCCCCTCTTTGATGAATCGAGTAACGATATAAGGACCTTCCCAGTTAGGAGATAATTTATTCTGTTGGGTTCTCCTTCCAGTTGCTTCGATCTTTCTTAACACATGATCTCCTACTTGGAATGATCTAGTCTTCACCTTCTTGTCGTGGTAACTCTTGGTCCGCTGCTTGTAGTTGACCATTCGAAGGTAAGCCGTGTCTCGCTTCTCGTCAATTAAATCCAAGTCGATCAATCTGCTAGTGTCGTTCTGCTCTTGGTTGAAGAAGGTTACTCTAGCAGTAAGGAATTGTAGCTCAGCAGGTGCCATGGCCTCCGATCCATATGTAAGAGCAAATGGGGTTTCCCCCGTAGGCCCCCGAGTGGTTGTGCGGACTGCCCAAAGAGCAAGGGGAAGTTCGTCCAACCAGTTGCTGCGTCGACCTACCAAGCCCGTCTTAAGCGAGGATAGGATGAGCTTGTTTGCTGCTTCAGCTTGCCCATTTCCTTGGGGGTATGCAATAGATGATTGCCAATGTTTGATCCCAACTTGATTCATTTCCTCTTCGAAAGCTCTGGAGAATTGTAAGCCATTATTCGACACTATAGCCCGAGGAATCCCAAATCGACACCAGATGAAGTCGTGTATGAAGTTGATCGCTTTTTCCTCTGTGATGCGAGCTAGTGGCTTGGCTTCGACCCACTTGGTGAAATAATCAATTGCAATGATCATGTACTTGCAATTTCCTTGGGCGGGAGGGAAGGGTGTCCAATTAAGTCGATGCCCCACATATCAAAAGGCCAAGCAGCGATCACTAGAGTTTGCTCCGTTGTAGGCAGATGAGGCAAGTTGGCAAACCTTTGATATTGGTCACATTGCTGAACAAAGTCGTGAGTGTCAGCTCTCATGTGTGGCCAATAATACCCCAAAGTGATCAATTTGTCGGCTAGAGTCCTGGCTCCCGGGTGTCCCCCACAAATTCCACTGTTAACTTCGTGCATTAACTGAGTGATTTCTTGAGGATGAATGCACTTCAGCAAGGGCCTAGTGTAAGATCTTTTGAATAGCATGTCTCCCTAGATAACATACCTCAGAGCTTTATTTTTGATAGCTCGAGCTTTCTTCTCGTCTTTGGGGAGCTCGCCACTTTCCAGGTATGCCTTCATTTCTTTGATCCAACACTTGTCATAAGCCCAATTTCTCAAAGGGTCTTCAATGCATTGGATTTTGACTCTTTCGTATGCTGGGGTCTCCAGGTAAGAGATGGGCTCTTCATGTGGCTCGTCTGTAGTGGCTAGCTTTGAGAGTAGGTCGGCTAACTCGTTGTCTTCTCGACCAATCTTCTGAATATCCCAGAACTCCAAGTCCTTTATCAATTCCTTCACCAGGTCGCAGTATTTGATCAGGGTGGAGTTTAACACCTCATACTCACCTCTGACTTGGTTGACTATTAGTTGGGAATCACAGTACGCCATGATTTTAGTCGCTCCAAAGCACTTGGCATACTCTATGGCTGCTACCAAAGCTTCATACTCCGCTTGGTTGTTGGAGGCTTCAAACTTGAACCTCAATGCCTCCTCATAGACTGTCCCAGACTCTGGCTCGATCAGAACAATCCCAACTCCACTGATACTCTTTGTAGCTGACCCATCCGAGTAGACCTTCCAACAATCGTCGGGTAGAGAAGTGACGAGCTGGGACTCTGTCTCTTTCCCCTTAGTTTTCTCCTTGTGAGCTCTTACCTCGCTGTCTTCCTTGGTGAACGTAAGCTCGACCAAGAAGTCTGCCAAGGCTTGAGCTTTCAAAGCCTTTCGAGGTCGATACTCGATGTCGAATTCTGTGAGGGCAATTGACCAGTTGAGAAAATGACCTGAACTCTCTGGTTTATGTAGGATTTTTCTCAAGGGTACATTTGTGAACACCATGATAGGATGAGCCAAGAAATAAGCTCGCAGCTTCCTTGAAGCTACGATTAAGGCATAGGCGACCTTCTTCGCGTTATAGTATCTGCCCTCAACATCTGACAGGGCCTTGCTAACATAGTATACGGGCTTTTGAAGCCCTTCCTCTTCTCTAACCAGAACTGCTGCAACCGCTTTATTGCCCACAGATAGATACACGAACAAGGTCTTTCCAGTAGTCAGGCTACTCAATAGGGGAGGAGTAGCGAGGTAATCCTTAAGCTGTTGGAATGACGAATGACATTCGGCCGTCCATTCAAAATTCTTCATCCCCCTCAAAGCTTTGAAGAAGGGGAGAGACCTTTCCGCCGACTTGGATATGAAGCGACCTAGGGCAGCCACTCTTCCATTAAGTCGCTGCATCTCTTTGACACTGGTGGGCTCCTTCATGTCGACTAGAGCCTTAATCTTCTCTGGGTTTGCCTCTATTCCTCGTTGTGACACCATAAATCCAAGGAATTTACCCGCTGCTACACCAAAGACACATTTGCTGGGATTGAGCTTCATGTCATTTACTCGCAGGTTGGCGAACGTTTCCTTTAGGTCGACCACCTGACGTCCGGTCTTTGTTTTGATGACCATATCGTCGACGTAGGCCTCCATGTTTCGGCCAATCTGTGAAGCAAAGACTTTGTTGACCATGCGTTGATAGGTTGCCCCTGCATTCTTTAGTCCAAATGGCATCATAGTGTAGCAATAGATGCCTCCAGCTGCTTGGAAAGCCGTCTTCACGATGTCGTCCTCATGCATCTTGATTTGATGGTAGCCTGAATAGGCATCTAGGAAACTGAGGGTGGAGTGGCCAGCAATGGAATCAACAAGCTTGTCGATCCTAGGGAGAGGATAGCTATCTTTTGGGCAAGCAAGGTTGAGATTGGTGAAGTCGACGCACATTCTCCATTTGCCATTTGACTTCTTCACCATGACCACATTGGCTAGCCAGGTTGTATGTGTGGCCTCCTTGATTATACCTGCACTCAAAAGTTTTTGTACCTCGAGTTTAATGGCCTCCTCCTTGTTGCGAGCAAAGCTTCTCAGTCTTTGAGGTTTGGGCTTTATGGTCAGGTTGACCTCCAGCCTATGAACATCGACTTCTTCCTTTATCCCCCTCATATCCTCTACTCGCCATGCAAAGACATCGTTTCTTTCTTTGAGTAGCTCGACAATTTCTCGCCTTTCTTCAGTTGACAGTTGCTTTCCAATTTGAATTTTTTGTTCAGGGTAGGTAGGGTTTGTGATTACTGCTTCCAACTCATCCACAGCCTCTAGCTCTAGACCATCTCTAAACTGTAGGGTCTCAATGATGATTTCCCTGACCCTTTGTCTCTCTTCGGCTCCCAAGTGTGGAGCTTCCTCAGCTATCATGTCAACTAACTTGTCTGCTATCTCACCGGTGGTGGCCCCCGAGTTATTGTCGACTTGGAGGCATAGTTCGCCTATGAGGACTTGGTCGACCATAACTACATCTGGATCGACCGCTGTGACTTCTGAGTGACGTGTCGACTCAATCATGACCTCGTCATTTGAGCGATAGGTCGACTCTTCCACATTGGTGATCGTAAATAGTCGAGTGGTTTTGGTGACTGACTGGGACAGCTTCAAGTATCCTTCCGCTTTTTCAATCTCCAGTTCCCTCTTCTTTCTTTCTCGAAGGACATGATCTAGATATGTTCGAGCTGTGCCCTGGACGCAGCCGACTCCAGCGGGGGTGGGGAATTTAACCCGCTGATGGGGGATTGAGGCCACCATTCCAAGTGCGACCTGACCAGGAATACCAAGGATTGCAGCGTAATCACTATTCATATCAATTACAATGAATTTTACCTTGGATATGACCCTATAAGGGTGCTGGCCTAGGTCGAAATCTAGCTCGATCTGTCCCTTAGCATCGACCCGGTGATTAGTGAAGTCTTCCAGTCTGCCATCATACCTTTCGAGCTGCTCATTAGAGAGACCCATTTCTTGAAATGTCTTGTAGAATAGGATGTCCTTGCAGGCCCTTGTGTCGACTAAGAGTCTGCTCATCGTACATCCATCAATGAGCCCCGGGATGACGAGAACTTGCTCTCTAGCCGCCATGTTAGTAGCTAGCTCGTTCGGGTAAAAGCTAATCACCTCGTCCCTGACAAAGCTCCTTGGCGGCACATGTAGGGCTTTGCTGAGCTGAAAAATCTTATGCTTGATGGCTGTGTTACTGACTTGCTCAGTAATAACACCCAAGTTCATCCTAGGTTGCCTTGGTCCCTGATGTCCACCTGCTGGCTGCTCGCCTCCGCCTGCCTGAGGCCTTTTCACATATGTGTCGAGCCTCCCTTGGTGAAATTACCCGGGATCCGGCTCGCGCGCGGGGCCCGTGCATCTCGCATTTTTGCCGCACTTGGAAATGGCCCGGATCCGATAGGCAGCGCGCTCGCGCCCCGACATCTGGCTTATTCTGTTTTGCGGTGTTGGAGGTGTCTCACCGTGTTTTTGCTTGTAGAGTCGCCACGCCATTTTATTAAGCCCAAAACATTGAAAAAGGGCATCAGTTTAAAAATAAACTGTTTTTGTGTGATGAGATTTTTGAGTTCGGAGGTCAGATGACTCCTCGGGAAGAGAATATTAGAATCTTAGAGCTCACCCAAGTCGCCTCGTAAAACGAGTCTTTCGGATACCCCTAATATTCTTTAACTGTTGTGTGTGTGTGTGAGTATGTGCTTTTAAAAATGCATGCTGTGTCGGATGTCTACATTGTACACTGCTTTATTGAAATGTATTGAAATAGTGTAGGAAGGAAGCCTTACTAATGTTGGTTCGTGTCTGTCTTCCGCAGGGGAATAGTGTTTGAGATCGGAATAGTGTTCTGGTACGGACCGGGATTGCTTCGGAAAAGGGGCCGGTTGTCTGCGGACAGAGTTTTGGCGTGCATTGGGATCGCAGGGAACACTCGGGCAGAGGTTCGGCGTGCGTTGGAATCGTTGGTTGGATTCGGGCAGAGGTTTGGCGTGGTTTGGGATTGCCGATTTGACTCGAAAAGAGCCGGGACGCCTTAGGAAAGACCAGGCAAGGCCTCGGAGTACCACGAGGGGCCTCAGAGTACCTCGAGAGTGCCTCGGGGCAGCGCGGGAGCATCGCGGGAGCGCTCGGGGAGGCTTCGGAGCACCGCGAGGGGGTTCAGAAGGCCTCGGAAGGATCCGAAAGGGGCCGGGAGTGCCCCGAAGAGTCTTAGAGGGGAGCCTAAAGGCTGGGGGGAGAGGAGAGAAGAGGGAAATGTGTGAAAATGAGGGAGGGAGAGCCCTCTATTTATAGTGCCAGAAAATTGCAAAGAGGTCCGTATGGACCTCCTAGGTAATCCAATTTTTTGGTTTTCCTCGATTTGAGGGAATATGTGATGATGAAGAAGATTCAACCATGATGATGTCCCCTGTGCAATAAGGTCTGTACGGACCATCTCAGCATGCAAAGAGGTCCGTACGGACCAACCATGCAGGGGGGTAATGATGTTCTCCGGGATTTGAGGGAATATTGTGGACTTTAAGGGGATTTAGTAATCATTGAAACAAAAAGGTTCGTACGGACCTTAAATGCTTTTCTGATTTCCTGAAAATTCCCAAGAGGTCCTTTTGTCCCTTTTTATCCCAGAAAAGTTCTTCCCTTGGTTTGGCTGAGGGTTTTTTGAGGGTTTTGAGTGCCAGAGGTCTTCAAGACTGTGTTTGTGAGTATGCGGTGTTTCCTGTGTACTCGGAAGAGGGTGATCCAGATTGGGGTACTTACAGAAGCCCCTCGACGACGTCACTTGCGGAGGAAGTGGGGTCATCGATAAGATAAGGGTCCTAATCTGGATCGCGTGCTGAGAGGAAGTGACCGTGTAGGTCGGTGGGAGGACGTGGCGGTGTCCTGTTGTGTGACCGTTTAGGTCAATTGGCTGGACGCTGTGATAGGATTCCTAGGTATCCCTGGCGGGAATCAAGCCCGATCGTAGTTCGTGTGTGGGGTGAGTGTTGTTGTGTATGAGGACGTGAGATGTCCTCTGACTGAAACTCTGTGGGTGGACGTGGTGGTGTCCTGTGGGTGACCACATAGGTCGATGGCTGGACCCTGTGATAGGATTCCTACGTATCCCTGGCGGGAATCAAGCCTGGTCGTAGTTCAGAGGTCGTGAAATTGTGAGTGTATGCGGGTGTGGTGGTGCCCTGAAGTATCGTGTGACCGCCGAGGTCAGTGGTAAGGATGTGGTGGCATCCAGGGTGTGCAATCTTACTAGAAGATGGGTAATCTTACGAGAATATGGTTTGTGACCGCCGAGGTCGACTGTGAGGACGTGGTGGTGTCCTGAGATGGAAATTTTACGATTTTCCGAATCGGGTGGTTTAAGGCCTTTCGGGCCGGAGATAGTGATGCGAGAGGTTTATACGGTCTTCCGGACCGAGCGGTTTAAAGCCTTCCGGGCTGGGGATAGTAATGTGGGAGGTTTATACGGTCTTCCGGACCGAGCGGTTTAAAGCCTTCCGGGCTGGGGATAGTAATGTGGGAGGTTTATATGGTCTTCCCGACCGAGCGGTTTAAAGCCTTCCGGGCTGGGGATAGTAATGTGGGAGGTTTATACAGTCTTTCGGACCGAGTGGTTTAAAGCCTTCCGGGCTGGAGATAGTAATGTGGGAGGTTTATACGGTCTTCCGGACCGAGTGGTTTAAAGCCTTCCGGGCTGGGGATAGTAACTTGGCTGATTTATGCAGTCTCCCGGACTGAGTGATTTAAAGCCTTTCGGGCTGAAGATAGTGATGTCATGTATGAGGACTTGAATCGTCTTCTGACTGCGGTTGTGTCATGTATGAAGACTTGAGTCGTCTTCTGACTGTGGTTTGCCATGCGTGAGGACTTGAATCGTCTTCTGGCTGCGGTTGTGTCATGTATCAAGACTTGAGTCGTCTTCTAACTGCGGTTTGCCATGCGTGAGGACTTGAATCGTCTTCTGGCTGCGGTTGTGTCATGTATGAAGACTTGAGTCGTCTTCTGACTGCGGTTTGCCATGCGTGAGGACTTGAATCGTCTTCTGGCTGTGGTTGTGTCATGTATGAAGACTTGAGTCATCTTCTGACTGCGGTTTGCCATGCGTGAGGACTTGAATCGTCGTCTGGCTGCGATTGTGTCATGTATGAAGACTTGAATCGTCTTCTGACTGCGGGTGTGCCATGCGTGAGGACTTGAATCTTCTTCTGGCTGTGGTTGTGGAGGCATGGCTGCCTTGATCTTTGATTGCGAGAGGTGCAGATGCCTCGTGCTTTATCTGCTGGGGAGAAGGTTGGACTTACGATGACCGCCGGTGTTTGTCTGTTGGGGATCATAGTGGCCTTGTAGGGGCCTTTTCTGCTGAGAGGGTGACTTCGGGCTTACTTTGATGGCCGATGTTTGAGTTGCCGTTGAGCGGGCAAGGATGATGGCCGGTGGTTGCTTCACCGTTTGGCATTTTGGAGGCATTTCGTGCCTTGGGATAAGTGCTGGGAGGTGCTGGTTCCTTTTGCGCTTGTTTTACCGTTTAGTGGGCGAGGTTCGGGCTTACGATGACGACCGGTGCTGGGGATATGCAGTCTTGTACGACTTCCCTTTTGACTTGCTGGGGAAGGAGCTCGGGCTTACTTTGATGGCCGGTGCTTGAATTGCCGTTGGAGTGGGTGAAGTCCAGGCTTACACTGACGGCCGGGGGTTGCGTTGCCGTTTAGTGGGCGAAATCCGGACTTACGATGACGGCCGGTGGTTGAATTGCCGTTTAGTGGGCGGAGTCCGGACTTACACTGACGGCCGGTGGTTAAATTGCTGGGTTAAGGACCAAACTGCATTGAATCTGCTGAAATAGGCCTTTGGACAGCCAGGGGCAAAGATTATAAGGGCAAAAAAGTAATTTAGCCCCTCGTTGCAAGAAGGTCCGTACGGACCAACCTGGGATGTAAAGAGGTCCGTATGGACCAGTGGTGATTTTTACAGTTCCCAAATTTTGACTGGGTTTAAATGCCGAGCCTTTCCCCATTTCTTCTTCTTCCGTGCGTGAACCAGAGAGAGAGAGAGAAGGAGAAAAAACTCCATTGTTGCCCAAATCTTCCATTTCTTAGCTTGAATTGCTTGCGATGGCGGAAGGATCAAGGAGGGGACGTCGCCAACGGAGTCGGGATGTGATCGAACAAAGGATGGAGCTTCAAAGAAATTGGATCTCCTTTGTGCCTTCTTTGAAGAATCCGGATGTGTTGTATCCGAATTCGGAGGTGCATAACCGGCGAGTCAGGAACGTCGGGGAGGTAAGAAATCAATTTCGTCTTGATTCCTTGCTTGAATTTTTGAATGCTAGAACTAGGTTTTAGTTTTTCGCATTTTGGGGCTTTTGTTATTTGCCATGCTTTTTTTGTGAAATTCTTGATGAATTGTTGAAATTGAGCATGTAAATATTGTGGGTATGTGAATTTTGTGCATAAATGTGTAGATTAGCTTTTATTTGTGAAAATAAAGTGCCTCTCTATTGAAATGCATGCTTTGGTGTTTTGTACCTTATGTTGTTTATGTATGTATATTGTGAGGAAAATTTCCGTGTAGGGGCAAATTTTGTGAAAAATGTGACATGTGCCGTGTTTTGTGACGGGTTTTGTCTGAAAGTATGTGCCGTGTAGGGACGGACTTTTCTTTTGAAAATGTGTCACGTAGTGTGTGCCGTGTTTTTGGTGACGGACTTTGTGGGGAAAATATGTGCTATATGTGCCGTGTTTGTGACGGGTCTTTTGAAAATGTGTGCATTGTGTGCCGTGTTTTATGAAGGATTTTTTTTATGCTTTGGTATTAAGTACTGTGACTGATGTACCTTTGTTGTGTTTACCTGCAGGATGAGGGGCTTTTGGCTGGGAAAGCAAAAAAGATGAAGACTCGGGGATCGCTCGAGGCTGTGGTCGAGTTATGGCAGCAGATGCCGAATTTCTCTATGGATGGCGGGCCGAGCCCCAGGAGGCTGGTTTATGCTTCTGGCCTGGGCGTGTTCGTGGAGAACTTGGCCGGGGTTTCTGACACGAGGAAGAACAAGAGCGTCTTCCTGGGCCTATCTGAGTATTGGTGGGATACCACCCATACCTTCCATCTGAGCTGGGGTGAGGTGACAGTGACGCCCACAGATTTTGCTGCTATCACCGGGCTTTCCTTCAAAGGAAGGCCAGTGCGGTGGAGGGATATGATTGCCGAGGACGTGCTGACTGAGCTGCTGGGCTTTGCGCCTCTTCCTCGTAGGGGCCTGGGGATGCTTTACAGCGATGTAGAGATGAGGATTACGACCAGTATTGGGGCCTACTGTCGGGGTACCGGCCAGGTGATGGCGGAGCAGCTGGCGCGCTCCTTTCTGTGGTTTGCCCTTTCCGAGACTTTGTTCTCGAACCATGCGACGATTGCTCCTTTTGCTCTGCTGGAGAGCTTGATTGACTTGGAGGGAGTTTGTGACATAGCTTGGGGCGAGGCGGGCCTGGCCGAGCTTTACTTCTCCTTGGACCGGTTCAGCAGGGGTGTGGCCAGTTTTTTGGCCTGTTTTGACTCTGCTTTGGAGGTATGAGTTCATTGCTGTTTTCGATTAGCAACCTATCATTTTCTCCGTTTTCTCTTGCACTGAGCCTTTTCTGCTTTTGACGCAGGTGTGGTTTTACGAGATTTTTCAGTGTTTCCCGTGGGATAGAGATCCTGGGGCCATAGCGGCCTATCCCGCTATGTTAGGCTGGGCACGCCCGGCGAGGAAGAGGAGGACCAGCAGGGGTAAGTGTGAGTACCCCGATCCGAACTCAAGTTTTGGATTCAATTTAATTTGGGCTTACACTAATTGCTAAGAAGAAATTAAAGTCCAAAAATCCCAGCAGCCCACCAATCCATTGGGCCAGCCAGCCACTTGGCCCATTATGGCCAAAAGATGTACGCTGTCGGACGACATGGACACTAAGGCGGTTTAACTGCCTATGTCGTGCGACATAAGAAGCCCCAGCAGCCCATCAATCCATTGGGCCTGCCAGTCACTCGGCCCATTATGGCCAAAATGTGTACGCTGTCGTCCGACAAGGGCCACTAAGGCGGTTTAACTGCCTATGTCGTGCGACATAAGAAGCCCCATCAGGATGCCTATAAATAGAAGGCATGGCTGATCATTTTGAGAGGAGGCAAGGAAGAGAGCCAAAGTGAGGGTCAAAACTCTGAGAGGAATATCAGTAAAATAGGGGAAACTCTTGCCAAATAGAGTCTCTCCCTCTCTCTCACACACACACACTCACCTCCCTCCTCACACACACACACTTCAAAGTGGCCAAAATCATGTGATTTATCACAGTTTGGCCACTAAAGCCACGTGATCTTCCCACAATACCCATATTATAGTATTATATTACTGCTTACAGTCAATAAATATGCTTGGTTTGCTTGGGGAACAAAGGAGGAATCAAACAGACTGAAGGGCACTGAAACAGGCTCCCCATGTCGTGCGACATAAGTCTCCATGGAGACCCTGTGTCATACGACATGGGACTCCCAGAAGGCTGCAAAGCCATTCTTGGACTTCAGAATCTGCTAGGCCTATCCCTTTGTGACTCAAAGCCTACCTAAGCATCTTCCGGCTCATAAAGCCACTATTTGGGTGCCTAAACTCAGTTTGGATGCAACCCACTTGACGGAAGAGGATCACCATATGACATATAAGACTTCAAAAGACTCTATGTCATGTGACATCCGTGTCGACAAAGCCTATCGTGACTATGTCCACTCCCATCAACCCCAAACTGGGTTCTAGACCACTAAATAGTGTCCTAAATGAGCAAAATAATGTCTTTTCATTTCTCGAGTAGCTTTACCTCTGTAAGGGACAATCTGTCCCAAAACCTCTGCCTTGTGATAAAAGATATCACGTGTAAAAAGGGTGCGGCCCCCTATCATGGCTCGCAAGTTGTATTCAGTTCCATACCATTAATGAAATCCAAGGCTTGCACACTTTACTTGTTGACACACATCGCACACACATTTTGAATGTCCATATTTGTCCAAATGTTGATTGAAAGTCCCAAAAGGGGCGTGTTGGGTGAACTCTCTAGTTCTTCCCAACACGTAACCAGACACCCGGACTCAAAATCTCTTAAAATCTGTTTTTTCAATGTTTTCCTCTAAAAACGGCGTGGCGACTCAAAAAAAAAAGAAGAAATATCATTCATATTTTTTCGGGCGAGCGTTCATTCAGTGGCGACTCCGCTGGGGACGTTGAAAAACTTTTTGTTCTAAAAAATGAAGACGATACTTGGTATATAGGTGGAAACCACTAACCTTCCTGTATCGCTCCCTAACCCGGGGCTTGGGATAAATGGTGGTCTAACAATCCCACGTACCAGTATCCTTTTTCTATTTTCTAAAAAGAAGAAAGGTTTTTCTTAAAGAGAGTCTAACTTTCTCCAAATCAACTTGGACAAATTTTTCATTCTTCTTGTGTGTGCATCTGTGTCAGGTTGTGTGCTTTGCCTTGATTACATGCTCTATCATGCTTTGTTATGTGTTACTACCGAGAGCCGGGGCTCTTTTCCTTTTTTGCTACTTGCTTGTTCTGTCACAATAGAACAGGGCAGAAAGATACAGGACTACAAATTCTTTGGTAAATTCGACATTTGGGGCGAGTCCCCTTTTGTCATGCTTTGACTCATTCTTTTACTTTTTCTTTGCATACCGCATAAAAAAAACCCTTTGGCAAAAAAAAAAAAAAAAAAAAAGCAAAAAAAATTATTATTTTCTAGAAAATACCTTTACACTACTCGCACTCTACCCGCACATAGAGTTAGAACCCGGGAGTGTACGGACGGCATCGCGGAAAGTGACATGTTTCGCTGACGTTTGAGCACCTAAAGTCCTCCTAGCCTGTGAGTCAGCCAACACTTATCCGTGACACACTTTCTACCGTGACCGGTTGGTTTTTGGCCAATACTTTTCAAAACATTTCAAACTCGGTTTTTCAAAATTTTTCTCACAAAGTCCGAGTCATGCTTCGTCTTTGAAAACCTTGGCATACTCTCCCCCTTCGTGTCGAAATCACGACATAATTCCAACGTAAGTACACGTTAAGATCTCTACATATCTCGACGTAGGTACATATCGATTTCTCGGCTTGGCTTCGTGAGAAGTCATGACGCGTTCTCGACATGTGTCAACACGGGACCATGTCGATTTCTTAACGCATACTAACAAGAGTTATGCCAAAATTTCGCCACCAAGTGACGAGAGGCTATGCCAGATTTCCAACTCGAAAAGAGGAAAGGTCATTGCAGTCTCATACGTTCAAACGTACGCTCGACCCTCTCTCCTCCCGAGTTTAGACGTTGACTTGGACTTGATTTTGAAAACCCCGAGTTTGATTTGCTTTGGCTCGTATGCCCATAGGTTCGTTCTCCCTTTCGGTCGGTGGGTTCCACGTGCCTTATAGGACCTCTGCCGGGATTGTTCGTCCCGGAGGTGCAATACAGGTGGAATACAGGGGGTCTATAGACGTAGTGATGGAACCCACTGATCCAGGAATAGAGTAGAATGCGAAAAAGAAGGTTTCCCCCTTTTCCAACCGTTCCTAGGACTAATAAAAATCATTTTTAAACAAAAACAAAAAAAAGATATATATAAAAAAAGAGCATATGCATGAGTCCGTCCTCATCCTATCCTCTCCCCACCTAAAACCGTTCTCTCCCCCTTTTCAGCGAGCAAGTATTGGGTCAGAGTTCCGGGTGGTCGATTAATCAGTCTCTCTCCAGTCAGGGATTCATTCTCAGCAGTCTCAGAAATGGCAGATTCGCAGGGTTCAGCAAGTTTGGGTCCGAACGCAGATCCAGCTCAGAATCAGAATATCAGTCCGGGCACAGGGCCAGATCAAGGACAAAACGCAGGGCCAAACATAGCCCTGAATGCCCCTCCTAGCAGCGGGTACGGCGGAGGTCCTCACATGACACCCCCGGGAAGTCCGTTTGTCAACCCTGTAAGTACCCAAATTCGGATCGTCCAAATCCGTCAGAAGGTTAACCGAAATCCGTTAACTAGCCCGCTCCAGGTTAACCGGAACTCGTTAAACTCCCCGTTGCTGTGCCAATGAGACGTCTCGGGACTGCCCCGTGCATCCCGACGTCGAACCGTACTTAGCACGTGACATCTCACGTAAAAGTATGGCTTTCCCTAAAAAACGCGTTTTCCGGCACTTTCCGGGGGCGTTCCGGACATTTCCCGGACTGTTATTTTAAAAAACGGACAAAACCGGGACCGGGGAACGAACTCCCACACTTCTGGTGAGTCACAGGACACGTGTCCTGCATGCCACCTCCCTCTAGTCACTCGTCAATCACAAATCAAGGCCAAAAGACCAAAATACCCC
This sequence comes from Adenophora triphylla var. japonica, assembly GCA_022495995.1. Lineage (NCBI taxonomy): Eukaryota > Viridiplantae > Streptophyta > Magnoliopsida > Asterales > Campanulaceae > Adenophora > Adenophora triphylla. The sequence continues at coordinate 25,316 of JAFEMH010003231.1, read as the reverse complement.
TGGTTTGCAAGCCTAGTCCGGCCGGACTCACTGTGCACTTTTCCTGAAATTGCCAGCAAGTCCCCCAGATTTCCAAAATCCCCAAAACCCTCTGAAATTCAGTCCAAGTCCGGCCGGACTCCTACTGCAATTTTCACCCTATAAATAGAAGTTGCTGTCAAAGGCAAGGGAGGATTTTTGACACACCAAAAAATCACCACCTCCCACGGCCTAAGCAGTTTTCACCCCTCCCGAGCTCCCGTTCTGTCTCGATTCGCGTGAAAACTTCGTATTTCGATCAAATACGCACCCTACAACTTCGAAACAACCTTTCGAACCACTTTCCGTGTCCCGTACACACCTCCCGAGCCAAAGGAGTCGACCCTAGCCATAGGTATAACTCCCTCTCTCTAAATCTCCCGTTCCGTCTCGGTTTACGCGCCAGTCGCTATAACTGTTTCGAACGTCGTTATCAAAATGTAGACGCCTCCGTCTAACGGGGTCCGATACGTTTTAGCCCCTCGATCCTCTTCTCTTTCCGTAAGAGAAGTAATCACGGGTTAAAACGGCGTTCCGACCCCGTTCCGTTTACTTTCATGTCATTTACAATTCCGAGCCGTTTGGCCTCGTTGATCGTCATTTACAATTCCGAGCCGTTTGGCCTCGTTGATCGTCATTTACAATTCCGAGCCGTTTGGCCTCGTTGATCGTCATTTACGAATCCGGATCATTTGATTCCGTTGACACCGCTTTAAATACTGTCATTTTACAAGTCCGATCCGTTTGGATTGTGATAGTATTTACTTTTCAAAGTCCGAGTCGCAACCCGATTCGTTGATCGCATGTCATTTAATACGCATTTTTCCCGTAAAAATCGTTAACAATGTAATGCCCGGTTCAAAACCGGAGTTCGTCCGTCGAACTCTCTTTCAAAAACGCGCGAAATGACGTTCGGCCTCCGAATGCTCATCTTCAAACTCAAAGCCGCCATTTGACACTTAAAATCATTTAATACGCTTTTTCCCGTAAAAATCGTTAACAATGACTCGTACAACTCAAAATCGACGTTTGCCACGCAAACGCTCATTTCAAACTCAAAATCGACGTTTGCCACGCAAACGCTCATTTCAAACCCAAAGTCGACGTTTGCCACGCAAACGCTCATTTCAAATTCAAACCGACGTTTGTCATTCAAACGCTCGTCTTTTCAAAAGTCACCTAATCAACGTTTGTCATTCAAACCAAGATTAAGCTTGTCATTCAAGCCCCCATTTCAAAACACACACACACACACACGCGATTTCGAGAAAGGTAGAAAGACTCGTCATGCGAGGCGTTTCGGGCGATCTCGTCATACTCTACCCGAAACGTAACCTGACCTCCGAACCTAACAATCTCTGGTACCAAAAAAGCTTTTTACTCGTTTTTGCTGCCAATAAAAATGATCCCCTTTTTCAAAGCCTTTTCCTAAGTTTTTGCTACCAATAAAAACGACACCTTTTCACAAATAGCCGTTTCTCAACGTTTGGGCTCAAAATACAAAAACCGCGTGGCGACTCCTCATTTTGTTCCTTCCCATGAAGCGAGGTCTCAGACACCAACCCTCCGCGAAAGACAACCGCGTTTCGCGCCCGCGCGAAATCCCGGGTAATTTCAGTTGGCGACTCCGCTGGGGAAAAGATACTTTTTTCAAAACTACCGTTGTTTTCAAAAAAGCCTTCCGTGGGTCAAACTTTCGTTTACCCTTCCTCGTTTTCGTGTGTGTGTGTTCCTTTAAACCTCGAACGGTTTTTGTTTCGAAAGGCATTACATCGTCAACTTTCCAAAATCTTACCATGTTTGTGCATCCCCATTCATGTTTGATTTTCATGCTGTCTTTTGAACTGTGCATCATAAATTCTTTAAGACACATTCTGAAAAATCTCTGTTTTACTCAGAAAAAAGAATTTTAGTGACCGCACACTACGTGCACTTGCTGCCTCGGAACACCGCACTTCACGTGTACTTGCTGCCTCGGTACACTGCACACTACAACCCCTAACCCGGGATGGCCTTATCAGTTGCACTCCGATTGGTCTGCCAGACACCTTTCGGGGGCACACGGGGTCGTCCCAAACATCCCATCCTAGCCCGTGTAAGCCATGCACTCTTTGTGTCACACTTTGTCCAAGACCCCGGTTGGTTTTTGGCTTAGCTCGTGTCATAAAGCCTAAGTGTATGTTTTTCACGCCGGGCCCCGCTCCGAGTCAAGCTCGAGAGTTTTAGACCGAAGGTCGTTCCCGACCCGAAGTCTTGAGCTTTTCAGCCTTGACTTTGACGCGGAGCTCTGCCGAAAAATATACCCGAAGGTTCAATGCGACACCGTGTCACCAAACCTCTCCGTATGTACCGTGCCAGCCACAACTTGGCCAACGCTAAAAAGCTAAGGTCTCTCGCACAAGCGAGTCAGGAGAGGTCATGCCCAAATTTTGGCACGATCCCCGCCTTAACTTAAGGACGTTGACTTCGACCGTGGCCCGTACGTCACATACGTTGAAAGTTTGCGTGATCAGCTAGCCTTAAGTTCACTTTTTCCTTTGTCGGTGTAACTCGCTTGCCTTATCAGACCTCGCTCGGGATAGTCCGTCCTGAGAAAGATGATCTACAATGGAAACGAGGGGCTTATAAGCGTAGTGACGAGATCCACTGATTAGAGCTCTAGGATTAGTTGCGAAAAGAAGACACGCTCTTTTCCAACCAATTAGGACTCGAGAAAACGCGCTTTAAGTAAACTTTAATCGGTAATCGCACATTGCACAAGCCCGAAAACCTTAAGCCAAATACCCTTTTCCGAAGCCTAAACCCTTCCTTTCGTTCCCTGCGGCAATGCGAGAAAGTGGTTGATTTCCGGGTCGGCGCCTTGCCGGGATCACGATAACGGCAGCGTCGAGACAGGTTCTTCGGTTCCCTCGGTTCCCTCAGGCAGAATTTCCGACATGTCTAGCTCACCGAGAAATCGTGACGGGGAAGGACCCCCGCCGCCGGTAACAGATATGACATTGGAAGAAGCCATCCGGGCTTGTGAGGTTCACAAGAGGCATAAAGAAGATCAGCAAAATTTCGTAGTACAGCTTACGAATGAGCGTGGTATAGCGGCTATCCCCGGTCGGACGGTACTTTTGTCACAGTCGAGGATGACGATTCCCCAAAACCAGTTCACCAAACCTTCAATCGGGTTCCTCCCCGCCAACTTACGGGATGCCTTCCAACCAAGGAAACAATGACCTAGGCTCCATGTTGCCACCTCTCGGGCAACCCCTGTCAATTTTAATTCGGCCCGGTGCTACACCCATCACTCAATATCACCAGCGCACCACTGGACCATCTCAGGATGCCAATATCCCTCAATACCCTCCCGGGTTCGTCCCGTTGCCTATACACGAATCCCTAAACACCGGGGACAAACCCCGATACAGTTCAGAAAAGGCTCCCGTATATTCTCATATACCAAGCCTTCCACCTCCAATCACTACCGCTCACGTGGTAGCACCCGGCGCCGAGCCTCACAGTCCACCACTGGACCCAACCTTAGCCTGGATGGTCGAGCAGATGAAAGACCTGAAAGCCACCATGAGCAGCTCAAAGCAAGAAACGCTCAAATCCACAGATCCGGGAATGGTCACGCCTCTCCCTTCCAAGTTTAGAATGCCGGAGATGGACCGATTCGACGGAACCGAATGTCCTCAAACGCACGTCGATACCTACGTTCTCGGCATGAGAGCAAAAGGAGCAACCCTCCAGCAAATGGCCGACCACTTCCAGCATACGCTCAAAAGTTCAGCGTTACGATGGTTTCTGAGGGTCAAGCCTGCGGATCGCCACACCTGGGAACAGATCAGTAACATCTTCCTGGAACGGTACAGATCCAACTTAGAGTGGGAAACAAGTCGCGAGGACTTAATCACCACCGAACAGAAAGCGGATGAAAGTGTTGGAGAATTCTACAAAAGATGGAGCTGGAAACTCTCCGAGATCATGGAACCACTCTCCAAAGACGAACAGATGCGGATCTTCAAGTCCTGCTTAAGACCGTCCATCAGAACTCTCATCAGTCACAATTTCTTCCCAGATCTCCGGGCCATGGTCAATGCCGGCTCACAGTTCGAGAAGGATCTCAAGGAAAAGTTGGCTACGGCACAGCCATACAGATACCGCTCAACAGCTGCATTCAATCCTGCACCGGTCCCCGACAAAGGGAAAGATACGTCTGTCAACTACGTCCATCAGGGACAACAGTCGGGTAACAGAAACCCAATCCCGCCAAGCAACAGTTCTACTCAGAAGCAGCCTGCCGTACACTTCGACAAGTTGGACATGCCACTGAGCAAGATGCTGGAAGGGCTAATCAAGGAGGGTCTCCTTAAGCCCGTTGCCAATTACAAACCCAAAGTTCCCGTAGCCAATGCGGACAAGAGCAAATACTGCGCCTTCCATCAGTATCACGGCCATACCACTGACAATTGTTTGGGGTTGCGATACGAAATCCAGAACTTGATAGAAGAAGGCAAGTTAGAGCGCCCCGTGGGCCCAATACAGTCAGGAATCCCTTTCCGAACAATAACAACGTGAATTCCATTGAGTGGGTGCCCAAGAAGAGTGCCACAGAACCGGTTTCTCCGCCTCTCTCAGCTGGATCCTCCTCTAATGTCCACATCAGCCACGATGTTTGTGACTGCTCCGCCTGCCTGGAGTACGAGTCTCGAGAAACTGTTCGGAGCAATCCTCCGAGAAAACAGAAGAAGAAATCCTCTCAACAGCAACTGAGAGAAAGATACGAAGCTGGAGATACCAGTGTAGGTACACTTGGAGAACCCTCCGGGAAGTTCGACTACTACGTACTATACTCCAGCCAGTCCTCTTTGCCTCCAGGCCATGCAGCTCTAGAACAGACAGGGGTGGGAAAGCCGAAAAGTCCAGCTGAAACCAGAATTCAGACCCTGGGACACCAGAATACCTCAGATCTTGGTAGTCTTACTGCCAGTCAGAAGCCTAACCCTCCGCGGGATCAGCCAAGATTCAACTTGTCCAGCTTCCGAGCCCGGACCGGCAAAGTAAGATCAAGGACAGCTTGGCAATCGCACTCGATCAATGTGCTAACCAAGGGTGGCAACCGCCACAGGCAGCCTCAGCACACTCCTGAGGTTCCAGCAAAGGCTTTACCTCGCAAGAGGAAAACGGGAAACGGATGGCTGGATGACTCTCCTTTTACGGATAGAGACGAGATCTACGACTCCCGCCTGTATGGCAGCATGATCACGTTCTGTGATGAAGACTTACCGAGAGACGCCCCGGGGCACAACGAAGCTCTGTACATCACTCTCAAACTCAACACCATATCACTCCCCGGAGTATTGGTAGATAACGGGTCAGCCGTTAATGTCCTCCCCCTCAGCATGATGCGAGCTCTCCGCATCCATGAAAGCCATCTGATACCGTCTACTCGGACTATCAAGGCCTACGACAACTCGTCCCGTCCCATCCTGGGGACAGTGACTCTGGAACTCTGGTTCAAAACCCAAATGGTGCCAGCAAAATTCCACGTGATGGACATTCCATCCGAATTCACAGCTCTTTTGGGACGCCCGTGGCTACACCACATGAAAGCCATAGCTTCCACTCTCCATCAGTGCGTCAAGTTCATTAACCGGCAGGGAGATCTTGAAGTCATCCGAGGGGACAGTTTCCTCATAGGAAACAAAGCCGAGACAGTAGCCAAGCGTGTCCGCACTCAGGCACCGGGGTTACCTCCTTCGAATCAACCAAGGGACTACCGGGGCAAATCTCATCAGAATCCCTTAGAGTCCGGAGATGCTAACTATGTAAACGTACTCGAGCAGGCAGACCCTGAAGCAGTCCGATACATCAAGTTCAACTGCCGTTTCCAACATTTGGAGGCAGATTGGAAGGAAACGCTGAACATCGCCATGATGCGGGCACATAAACCCCCAGTCTCCAATCGGAGATTCGTCAGCATTCTCCAAACCAACTCTCTGACTCTGCCAGGCAAAGAGGTTTTTGTGATAAAGGTCAACAAACACCGTCATTCTCGGGATGAATACATGGAAGTTGTATGGGATGTCCTCCACGAGGAACTACCCGCTGCACCCCTCTTCTCCAGCGAAGAGTATGATGTTTTCCTAGCTGCTCCAGCAACGCAACCTGACGCAATACGTCCCTACACCTGGATTGAGCGATTAGATGACGATGAATCTGGACTCTCCGGAGTCGAAGATGCGGCAGACCCGCAAGCAGACCTCCGCATTCACATGCTCAGTTTTGAGGACGGAACTCCTTCCGATCAGGTCACCTATGACCAAGGTTCCAATACCATGGAAATTGTCAAGCTCAATGTCCAGTACAGGCAGCTATCCGACAATTGGAAGCATGTGATTCACGCAACGAGGAATCCCTCTGATCAAGTGAATGACGACGACTTCGTCAATATCATCTATTCCAGATATCCTGATGAAGCCAAGGACCCTTTTCTTGTTATCAGATTCTGCAACACCAAGGTCACCCTCGATGATCGCACTGCTCATGGTAAACGAGGCCCTGGCCAAGCGAGCTCGAGCTCATCACTACTTCCGAGTACCGGCCCCGGCCGGCAACCGGCCCGTGCCGTCGGTCAAGCTTATACCCTCAAGCGCCGCCAAGGCCAAGGGCAACAAAGAAAGGAGACCAAGCTCCTCACCCCGCTACAAGTCGAGATCAACCTCGGGAACGCTTCCGGCAGCCACCCCGAAAACATCTGTGAAAGTCTTCCCCGCAAGGCAAAGTCGGCTTCCGACACAGAAATGACCACCTCGGCATCAACATGCTTCAGTTCGATTCTACTCCCGGTCGTCACGGCCCCGGATTCGAGACATCTTGCCGGTCATTGCTAGCTGATAGACTTGGCGATCGAGCGAGATCACGAGACCGTCAACATTGCGAGTTCAATACCCCATGGGGTCAATGGCCAACGGAATATGGGCAAACTTCTTGGTGATCGAGATCAAGGAAGGCCGCATGGAATGTCCCAGTCCGACTTCCTTCGTCAATGTAATCCAAGTGTTCCCGCCATTCGGCGATTTGAATGTAATCACGGTTCTGGACACTAGCCAGACGATGCGCACCTACGGAGACTGCCTAGGTCTCGCAAGGAAAGCTCTTATGGAGCTAGCCGCTCAAGAAAGTCGTCTTTGGGACGAAGACCAAGCTCGAAAGACCTACAGGGACCAAGCCCTTAAAGTGTCACAGCAGCTTCGTACGAAAGCTAGAGGCCACTCTAGACCAGTTCGACCTCAAGAGTTTTGCTCATGGCAACTTCCCGGACTACCGTCTGTTCTCATCCAACCCCCTCTGCCAGGCAAGGGTGGTCAACGGTCCCAATGACCTAGGGGATGGAACGACACAGCAGAATGAATCCCAGCGCTTGCCTTCCCGAGGAAAGCAAGTTCTCTGCGAAAGCGATGATGAAGACGATGAAACCATTCTCTTCCAAGCCGGGTATGAAGTCAACAAAACCGGACTCCCAAGGGTCCTGGGAGGATGGGAACGGATCATTACCGCACTCAAATTGAAAGGCCAACTCAGGGAGGAAGGTCTATTTAAAAATAGGAGGAGGATGGAAATTCGTCTCGAGCAACTACTCAGGGAAATTCCGCTGTCCACAGCCTTCATTTACAGAAACGATCAACTGGGACAGCAACCAGTCACATGGGCAGATGTTCGGGAAGCCGTGTACTCACCTTCCGACATACCCGCCACTCAGATAAAAGCAGAGAAGGAAACTCTCCCCGATGGAGGTTTACCTAGACTGCCGCACGCAGTTCAAAGAAGCACTGGCTATTCTCACATGGGAAGAAACGCAGGCATTAACTCTCGACGCAGGCTCCGCTGCAAGAAGGTTGATCTGGGCCCAGAGTGGAGGAAAACTAGCCAACCACGAGTATCGCCAGACCCAACTCCAGGCCCCGAGTATGCTCGGCAAGAAGGAAAGGAACGCGATATACCGTGAAGAGATCAAGGAGACCGTTCGCTAAGCCGAGAACTCTCCAACCTCCCGGAGGGTCGCAACGCACAGTTCGATTCGAGGCAACCATTGTTGTGCACGACATTCGAACAGCTGCGTCAAACCGTAGGCTACCTCCGCGCAGAGGCACCTAAGCCAGTATCCTGGGACAGAATCCGTCAAGCTGCCGAAGCTCCCGGGAATTCATCCACAATCAATGAGTTGAGGGAAGACATATGGCCCTATGCTACGAGGAATCCTCCTCTAACTATGGCTCAACTCAGAGCAGCCTGTTCAGAAGGGACCAAACCTGATGTCAGCGTTCTAACCCGATCAGGTCAAATCCATGCATTACCACCTAAGGCCACCAAAAAGCCGACGGAGCCAGAATTGCAATCCGGCCAGCCCGAAGACGCAAATTCCTTGAAAGAGGACCCGATCCTCACTCAGCTCAAGCAGACCCAGGCGAACATTTCCCTTTGGTCTCTGCTCACCTCTTCTTATCCTCACAAGCTCAAGCTAGAGGAAAGCCTGGCCCGTACCATGGTCCCCGTGGACGCAACCCCAGATGAAGTCATTCAGATGATTGGCAACATCCACTATGGCAACATTATCACCTTCACAGATTTGGACCTTCCAAAATTTGGGGCTGATCACAACGAGCCGCTCTACATCACAGTCCAGCTGGACGAGCGTCGCCTTCCCCGCGTGTTGGTAGACGGAGGTTCCGGAATGAATGTCTTGCCCGCCAAGATGATGGACCTGCTTGACATCAAGCCCACAGATCTTAAGCCTTCAGTCCACACTGTCAAGGCCTATGACTCTACTTCCCGTACAGTTCTCGGGGTTGCTACTCTTAACATCTGGTTCGGTAAGCGGGTGATCCCCACCGAATTCCAAGTGTTGGACATTCCAATCACTTTCACAGCCATCCTGGGGCATCCCTGGCTGCATCAAATCAATGGCGTGGCATCCACCCTTCACCAGTGCCTCAAGTTCATGCAAGGCAACGAGCTAACCACAGTCTACGGCGACAGTGTCACCACCGAGGGGACCAGCACCAACGACATTCCAGTGTTGGAAATCAAGCATAATGATGACATGCCATTAACTGGATTCACTCTGGAGACCTCCAAGATCCAAATATGCAACGTGGACCTTCCACTGTCTCACGACCAGATTCCTCCCGCCATGAGGATGATGAAACTCATGAACTTCATCCCAGGACTGGGGCTCGGCAAAAGGCTGCAAGGCCAGCACCAAGTTATTGAAGTCAAGGACCACACCACGGTCCAGGGGCTTGGCTACGTGCCAACACCGGCTGACATCAAGAAAGACAAAAGGCTCGCCCGCACCAAGGCAGCAGCCCACAAAAGGGGAACCTCCGACGGCACACCCAATCTCCGACCTTACAGCTTTGACCTCGCTCATTACTTCACCAAGGGAACCGACAGCAGAACTGAGGGGACCGACAAGGGAACCGACAGCAGAACTGAGGGGACCGACAGCAGAACTGAGGGGACCGACAGTGGAACTGATGAAGATGAGAAAGAAGCAGGGATAGTCAGCACCAAGACTACAGGAAGAATGGAACAGCTAGCACGGGACCTCAAGCGTTTCAGAGGACTCAAAGCTAATCCGATAAGGGGAGCGTTCCTCGACATCACAGCTCTACCTGGACCAACTGCCACCACAGTCCAGCATGAGTACACATTCAAGGGAATCCCAGACTTGGAGGAGCAACTCAAGGTACTCTCCATGGGAAATAGATTGTTCGGATCAGCCGCCGAGGCCACATTCAAGACAGTAAGTCTAAAGCAGAAGGAACCAGAATTCATAGAAAACGCTCTCAGTGGACCAGCTCTACAGAGTCTGTTTGAAGAAGTCATGGAGTTGCCCAACTTGATCGACTGGGGCTCCGACAACAGCATGATCGCCATGATAGGGACAGCAGGAGCCAAGCCTCTCGATCCCCGCACCCTTATCAAGCATCCAGCAATGCCACTGAAGAATTGGGTAACTTTCACCGGACCAAGGGCAAGCCAGGCAGAATTGGAAGACAAGCTGGGCCCGCACCCACATCTCCCTAAACCCGGTCTCAAACCCTCTGAGTCAGTCCTTGTCAGAGTCCAGTCCTCTGAGTCATCCAACGGCCTTACGCCGGAGGACTATAATGTTGTAGCCAATCATGTATTCCCGTTCTTGTTTAATGAAAAGTCTGACCTTTCGGAGTATCCTCTCATTGCCACTTTAACAACTGATAAGTTAACAAACAACTTAAAAGACGTTAATAATTCAATTGATAAAGAAGCAGACACATTAAACGAACAATACATTAAAGAAGTTCTCGAGCGTGTAGTTGACCAAGAGGACAACCGGGCCCAAGCTGCCGAAGAGGTTATGACCAAAGTGAACTTGGGGTCAGTGCAAGAGCCTAAAGAGACACAAGTGGGCAGTTTCTTCGCCGATGCAGAAAAAAGAAGCCCTGATAAGCCTCCTCCGGGAGTATGTTGACGTGTTCGCCTGGTCATACCAGGATATGCCAGGACTCGATCCTTCAATCGTGGAGCACGGAATTCCCCTGGATCCCGAATCCAAGCCTGTCAAGCAGAAGGCTGCGCAAGATCAAGCCGAGTGGTCCTTGCAAGTTAAAGAAGAAATTGAGAAAATGCTCCGAGTTGGTTTCATCGAGTGATTGAGTACCCGACTTGGCTCTCCAACATCGTGACGGTCACCAAGGCCAACGGAAAGGTCAGATGCTGCGTGGATTTCCGGGATCTCAACAAGGCCAGCCCTAAAGATGATTTCCCACCACCTAACATCGACATGCTGGTCGACACCACCGCAAATTTCGAAGTAAAGTCCTTCGTGGACGGGTTTGCTGGATACAACCAGATCAAGATGTCCGAGGAGGATCAGGCCAAGATCGCCTTCACCACTCCATGGGGGACATATTGTTACACCTGGCCATGCCATTCGGTCCGAAGAACGCCGGAGCTACTTACCAGCGGCCGCAATACCCTCTTCCATGACATGATACACAAAGAAATCGAAGTATATGTCGACGACATGATCATCCACTCCAAGGGATCGATATGCAGCACATGACAGATTCGAGGAAGTTCTTCAACAGACTCGAAAACACTCCATGAGGTTGAACCCGGCAAAGTGCACCTTCGGCGTCAAGCGCGGCAAGGCATCAGGGTACATGGATTCTGCAAAGAGGTATCGAAGCCGATCCCAGGGAAATCAAGGCCATCATCGACATGAAGCCGCCTCAAACCCTGACAGAAGTGAAGAGCTTCATGGGAAGACTTCAGTACATCAGTCGCTTCATCAACCAGTTGACATCTCTCTGCGAGCCCATGTTCAAACCTGTTGGGTTTTATGGATCCATGCGCAGCGGAATTAAGCATAAAATTAACACAAAAACCCAAGCCCTAAGATCCGTTCTATATGATTAAATTGAATTGCTATGAGATAGAATTTACCAACCTAAATTGCTTTCCGGTCTTGAGCTATCGAACGGATAATTATGTGATTCGTAATCACAAACTTTTGATCTTCAAATCTTCGAATCTTCAACTCCTTTGGATCTTCAGATTTGAACTCTAGGTCTTTGATTTGTTTGAACAAAACTAAGACCCTCTTTTGGTAATCCACACAAATATGAATGTCAAGAACAATTCTCGGGTTGGGAATTGCTAGATTCCTAAAACTTATGGAAGAATATTGAGAGTATTTTTGTTATGATTTTCCCTTGAAAATTTCGGCCAGACCTTAGGGTTGACGGACCTCACATATTTATACTACTTTAGTGTAAATATGTTTCCTAATCGAATTAGGAGAACAGTCATCAAAAGCGTCTGTGGCTAGTTATGTCGCACGACATAAGTAGCCAGTGGCTAGTTATGTCGCGTGACATAACTAGCCAGTGGCTAGTTATGTCGCGTGACATAAGTTGCCAAATACAGAAACTCTCAATCATTCTTCCCTTGGTTCAACCAACTCATTCTATTTGTGTGTGACCCAATAGGATTGTATTATGTTGGCAATGAGTCCGATCATATCGACCCTCATAAGACATAAGCGGACTCTAGCAAGCCATTATGTCTACCCAAATAACACAACGTAAGAGTTCACGTTTCCAATGGTACACTTCCATTTCTCCCTTTGTCTCACGATGTTACATTGAACACAAGTCATGGTCCACGTCAACTTGTATTTGTTCAATGCTTTCTCGATCTTGAGTATAATGATAATCCAATCGCATTGGGGTGTGGCCACACGCTTTCATCATTATCACTCATCGAGGGGCCCAAGCAAAACATCTCTCTTTCGAGGGACAAATTCCATCTTGACTTATCATCCTTCCCATCATGAATCCGATCATGCCAAAGATAGCCTTTATAGATATCGTGTTAAGATACCGTTTGACTAAAATCAAACATAACTTTTCATCATATGTAAGGTCATGATAATCTCAGGTCTAGGGACTAAATGAAGTAACCTTATGAGATTTATGACATTTGACCATGACATAAATCTCATACGGGTCAAGTCCAGTCACTTGTTCTCTAACAAGTACTCATAATTTCAATGTGCATCTCTATGCATATAATCATCATATGATTATCCATTGACAATTATACTAATTATTCTCTTAATAATCGTAGGACGGAGATTATTACAATAAATATGCAAACTATATAATAATCAAATAATAAACATAAACGATAAAGATGATACATAACGGTTTTCAGTTAAACATAACTAAAGCCTAGGGCATTACACCAACAGTCTCCCACTTGCACTAGGCTCCATTTATGTATCGAATACTCATGGATCTAACATGCCCACCATGCTTCTGCCTATGCGAGGGTCTTTGTAAGTGAATCCCTTATGTCATCATCGGTTGATACTTTGTATATCTTAACGTCTTCTCATTCTTTATGAATTCCTTGAAGAACGTCTAAGTGGGCGTTTGGATTGCTGTTGTGACCTTGGTTCCATTGTTTGCACAAGTGGCACCACTATTTGTCATAACAAAAGTTTCACCGATTAGTGATACTTGGAACATTTCCAAAACACTAATGAACTTTTGATCCAAACTGCCCTCTTTTAGCTACATCATATGTTGCTAAAATATGGCCTTAGTAGCAGAATCGGCTACAATTTCTGCTTGGAACTCTTCCAATCAAAATTGCACCTATAATAAGCACAAACACAAATCCTAATTGCGATTTTAAAATAACTTTGTCAGTTTGGAAGCTAGCACCTATGTAACCCTTACAACAAGATTAACTTCCAATCTTTCAAATCCCAAGAACATATCCTTAGTTCTTCTTAAGTACTTAAGGATCATCTTGACTCCCATCCAATGGTTTATATCAGGATCAGATTGGTATCGACTCATCATGCTTAGAGCATATGAGACGTCAGGTCTAGTACAAATCATGGCATACATGACAGATCCAAATGCCGAAGCATATGGAACTTCATTCATTTTCCTTTTGCTCATCAGTTGTCATAAGACAATGAATATTGCTAAGAGAAGTACCATGATCCATTGACAAGCTACTCTTCTTAGACTCTTCTAAGAATCTTGTCAATGTGAACACTTTGACTCAAACCAATTTATCCTTCTAGATCCATCTTTATAGATCTTGATGCCAAGGATGTAAGCGGCTTCACCCATATCTTTCATTGAGAAACCTTTCCTTGACCAAGACTTAACAGTCTTAAGTGTCGGAACTTGTTTTTCCAATGAGTAAGATATCATTGTAATAAACAATAGAAATAATACCATGCTCCCACTGAATTTCATGCATACACAAGGTTCATCTTTGTTCTTTGATGAAGTCAAACTCTTTGACCAATTCATCAAAACGAAGATTCCAATTCCTTGAAGCTTGCTTCAATCCATCTCATGGATCTTTGCAACATGCATACTCTATTAGAGTTTCTTGGATCGTCAAACTATTCGGGTTGTGTACTATACACATCCTTAATAATCTTTCCATTTAAAGAAAGTCGTTTGACATCCATTTGTCATATCACATAGTCACAATATGTGATAATGGCAACTGAAATTCTAACAGACTTCGACATTGTAATCGGCGAAAAATTTCAACATAGTCAATACTATGAATTAACCTAAATCCCTTTGCTACAATCCTTAGTCATGAAAGTATACACCTTCACATCCATGTCGGTCTTTGAAGACCTACTTGCACCCTTTAGTTTTTACACTTTTAGGTAGTCCAATCAAGTTCCAAACTTGATTGTTTAACATGGATTGTAATTTGGATTCCATGGTTCCTAACCATTTATCCAAATTAGGAGAGGACATCGCTTTTTGATAGCAAGTAGGATCGTCATTCTTAATGACTTCCACTTCATCACTTTCCGCAACGAGAAATCACTATTTCTTGAGTTCGGATCGTAACCTATCCAATCTACGATGGACTTGTGCATCTTGAACCGGTTTCACAACTCCTTTGTGAACTTGGTTCTGTCTCTACTCTTGGTTCCATATTATTTTCGGGTTCTTGAACTTCTTTCAAGATTAATTTTACTCCCACTAGATTCTTTATTGAGAAACTATTTCTCAAGAAACAAATCGTGTAGAGCAACAAACACTTTGTTCTCTTTGTGATTGTAAAATCAATATCCGAAAATAACCTTGTCAGATTTGGTGCTAACTTATAAGAGACAAGTCTCTTTACATAAGATTCGCAACCCCAAATCTTCATGAAAGACAAACTAAGTTTTCTTCCATGCCACATCTCATGTGGGGCCTTAGGAACCGATTTAGTAGGGACTCGATTCAGTGTAACCGCATTATTTCTAATGCATATCCTCAAAAGGAAATAGGAAATAGGAAAGTCTGATTGACACATCATCGAACGAACCATGTCCTACAAGGTTCAATTCCTCCTTTCAGACACACCATACAATGTGGTGTTTCGAGTGGAGTCAACTTTGAAACAATTTCATAGTTTTGAGATGATTGTCAAACTCTTGGCTCAAATATCATCACCTCGATCTAATCGAAGTACTTAACAGTTTTACCAAGTTATTTTGTACTTCATCTTGAAATGTTCGAAACATCTCAAACGATTCACCTTTGGACTTCATCAGATAGACATAATCATATCTAGATAAGTCTTTAGTGAAATATGATGAAATACCAAAATCCTCCCCTAGCAATGCTGCTTAATAGTTCACATTCATCTTATGTATTATGACCAATAAGTCACTAGCCCTCCCACTACTTTAGTGTAGGGTGGTTTGGTCGATAATCCCAATAAATAAGATCCAAAATCCTCAAATGATTCATGGTCATATGAGTCTAAAAGTCCATGTTAATGGAGTTTAGATATATGTTTCTTATTTATTTGACCAAGCCGGCAATGCCATATGAACGCGTTGTTCATATTGTTCGGTTTAGATTTCCCATTTATATTATAGATATCTTCAATGTTATTTTGTTTCTCATCTTCAAGGATATGAAGACCATTTAATGACATATGCATTACAATAAGGCATATTATTAAATAAATATAAAACTTCTTATTGAAAATAAGAAAATTATATCCTTCATCATCCATTTAAGAAACATAAATAATAGTCCTACTCAAATCTGGAACGTAGTCATACTTGTTCAAAACAAGTACTACTTCACAAGGTAAAGTGACTTCATAAGTCCCTTATGGCTAATGTTGCAACTCTTGCTCCATTCCCATGCATAGGTTTAATTTACCTTATTTGAGTAGCTTTCTATTCTTTGTTCCTTGCACATTTAAACAAATGTGGGATCCAATCCGATATCATATACCCAAGAACAAGAAGTCGAAGGGAAAATATCTATCATATAGATACTTGAAGTAGTAGCAATCATATTGCCCTTCTTCACCTTTTAGGCCTTCCTAATAAGCCTTGCAACTTTGCTTCCAATGACAATCTTATTGCAATGATAGCAAAATGCATCCTTTTGAGACACTTTGGGTTTAGCCTCTTCGGCTTTGACAACTTTTGCCTTAGGTTTAGCAATCTTTGCTTTACCTTCTTTCCTTTCCTTTATGAACCCTTTTCTTGTGTCAACCATTAACACAATTTGCTGATTGCTCCTTCTTTCATCTCATGAATTAAGAGCCTTCACCATAACATATATCTTTTGCCTAGCATGCACTTGGAACATTTCCCCTTTTGTGTTATGCTAGAACAGAAGAATAGTTATCATGTACTCAAGGTTCTTCACAAGAGCCTTTAAACATGATGGCAATTACAAGGCAAGCAATATTGTCAGAATCATCAATATGTTTCTAATGTTGCTTCCTTATTTGCCCTTTGCAACATTTGCAATGGGTTCAGTAGGAACGGATTCGTCAAGAACGTACACATTTACCCAAGAACCATTCTTTAGGCTTCTGATCCAATCAGAATTAAATGTATCGTTCCTTTCGAACTTCGTCCTTCATAAGGACGAATCGCAATTATCATTATGTAATGCTACTTCTACAACAAAATATACAAATTATATGAACACATATCAATATCAACACATTTATCATTTAAGAGCAAATATTGTATTTTACAAATACTCCCACTAAATCATACACCTTCCAATGCAAATAAGCATAATATGCATTTAATGGGCTAAGATCCAACTTTAATTTAATCTCAAGTACGCTATGGCGCACCGCTCAAGATTGAACTAATTAGGTAGAAAACATCAATCATATCGTATATGACTCTTAGGACTAAGATCCATCTTTAATTTAATCTCAAGTACGCTATGGCGCACCGCTCAAGATCAAACTAATTAGGTAGAAAACATCAATCATATCATATATGACTCTTAGGATCTTTTATGAGATTTATTTAAGACATCATATGTCCAAGCATATTTTAATCTCATCTTATGCCTTGGGTCCAAAACCATTTTGATAACCCAATTAAGTTCATCCATTTTAAACGTATAGGAACCACCATTTCCTCATCTTGCTCGCAAACGGAATAGAATCAAAGTACCTTGCTATGGCAAGCCCACCCAAAACTATCCGAGTGGTCTCAAGTGTTTAATCATGAATTGGCATAAAAGAACTTAAAAGTTAAATGAAGGTTCTTTAAGGTAGATTATAAGCATATCAGCAAAGATAGTCATAATCATGCACTGGGTAAGTTCCCAGAAGATAGGTGAGCCACAAGGACTTCTTAAGTACCAACTCTTCCTTAGACAGTAACTCTCCTAGACATGCATAATTAGAAATCAACTCGATTAGGCAACATAATCCCTACCTTTTATAAACAATCAGTTTCCTTTTAAATTTCGCGTATTTATGACTTGTTTCCATAAACAATCATAAGATCCAAAATTTACAATGTCTAAATCTAAACATATTAGGAAACTAAATATCATGTTTCAACTAAACATCTAATTTAAAAAAATTCTTAACATGTAAGAACAAATAAAACATGCATCGCAATAATTATTAAAATCATATTTTAATCAATTAATCATGCATATTAATGAATCAATCTAGCATGGACTTATAAACTCAATTTTATAACATCCAGATTTTCATATACATTGCAATAATTATTAAAATCACATTTTAATCAATTAATCATGTATATCAATGAATCAATCTATCGCGGACTTATAAACTCAATTTTATAACATCCAGATTTGCATATCAACATATCGATTGTAAACACAATCACGAATAGCAGAAAAATTGAACAAACCGATTACGCCCAGTTTTGGCTTATTATGTCGCGTGACATAACTAGCCGGTGGCTAGTTATGTCGCGTGACATAACCGGCCGGATAACTGAATTTCCTCCTTTGGCTTAATATGTCGCACGACATAGGTAGCCCCGCAGATTTCCAGATTTCAATCAATTCAGATTACATGCAATTAAATCATATAAAACAACCCTTTTACAGATTTAATTCAACATAATTCGAAAACGATTTTCACATTGTTTCACATAAACAATCAAAATTCTATCGCATACAAAAACATGCAATAAGCATATAAACAATTTATATCTTAAATCTAGCATGTTAATTCAAACTTAACCATACGAACGGGGCTCTGATACCACTGTTGGGTTTTATGGGTCCATGCGCAGCGGAATTAAGCATAAAATTAACACAAAACCCAAGCCCTAAGATCCGTTCTATATGATTAAATTGAATTGCTATGAGATAGAATTTACCAACCTAAATTGCTTTCCGGTCTTGAGCTATCGAACGGATAATTATGTGATTCGTAATCACAAACTTTTGATCTTCAAATCTTCGAATCTTCAACTCCTTTGGATCTTCAGATTTGAACTCTAGGTCTTTGATTTGTTTGAACAAAACTAAGACCCTCTTTTGGTAATCCACACAAATATGAATGTCAAGAACAATTCTCGGGTTGGGAATTGCTAGATTCCTAAAACTTATGGAAGAATATTGAGAGTATTTTTGTTATGATTTTCCCTTGAAAATTTCGGCCAGCCCTTAGGGTTGACAGACCTCACATATTTATACTACTTTAGTGTAAATATGTTTCCTAATCGAATTAGGAGAACAGTCATCAAAAGCGTGCGTGGCTAGTTATGTCGCACGACATAAGTAGCCGATGGCTAGTTATGTCGCGTGACATAACTAGCCAGTGGCTAGTTATGTCGCGTGACATAAGTTGCCAAATACAGAAACTCTCAATCATTCTTCCCTTGGTTCAACCAACTCATTCTATTTGTGTGTGACCCAATAGGATTGTATTATGTTGGCAATGAGTCTGATCATATCGACCCTCATAAGACATAAGCGGACTCTAGCAAGCCATTATGTCTACCCAAATAACACAACGTAAGAGTTCACGTTTCCAATGGTACACTTCCATTTCTCCCTTTGTCTCACGATGTTACATTGAACACAAGTCATGGTCCACGTCAACTTGTATTTGTTCAATGCTTTCTCGATCTTGAGTATAATGATAATCCAATCGCATTGGGGTGTGGCCACACGCTTTCATCATTATCACTCATCGAGGGGCCCAAGCAAAACATCTCTCTTTCGAGGGACAAATTCCATCTTGACTTATCATCCTTCCCATCATGAATCCGATCATGCCAAAGATAGCCTTTATATATATCGTGTTAAGATACCGTTTGACTAAAATCAAACATAACTTTTCATCATATGTAAGGTCATGATAATCTCAGGTCTAGGGACTAAATGAAGTAACCTTATGAGATTTATGACATTTGACCATGACATAAATCTCATACGGGTCAAGTCCAGTCACTTGTTCTCTAACAAGTACTCATAATTTCAATGTGCATCTCTATGCATATAATCATCATATGATTATCCATTGACAATTATACTAATTATTCTCTTAATAATCAGGGACGGAGATTATTACAATAAATAAGCAAACTATATAATAATCAAATAATAAACATAAACGATAAAGATGATACATAACGGTTTTCAGTTAAACATAACTAAAGCCTAGGGCATTACACCAACAGTAAGGTACTGGGGTACATGGTTACAGAAAGAGGTATCGAAGCCGATCCCAGGAAAATCAAGGCCATCATCGACATGAAGCCGCCTCAAACCCTGACAGAAGTAAAGAGCTTCATGGGAAGACTTCAAGACATCGCCGCTTCATCAACCAGTTGACATCTCTCTGCGAGCCCATGTTCAAACCGATGAAAAAGAATGCCGACATCAAATGGGACTCCGAGTGCCAAACAGCTTTCGAGAAGATCAAGACCTACTTGGTTAATCCCCCAGTGTGCCCGCCACATGAAGACAAGCCACTACTCCTGTATCTGACAGGTAATGCAGACACGTCTATCGGAGCAATGCCGGCACAAGAACAGAAAGATTCCAAGGTTGAGCATGCAATCTACTTCGTAAGCCGAAAGCTTCAAGGAAGTGAACTCGGCTACTCAAAGCATCGAGAAAACTTGTACCGCCTTGGTATGGGTAGTCGGGAAACTGAAACACTACATGCAGTCGCATTCGGTGCTCTTGGTCTCCAAAGTGGACCCCGTCCGATATCTCTTTGACAAGCCATCCCCGTCAATGCGGCTAGCCAAGTGGTCATTCTTCTGGCTGAGTTCGACATCAAGTACATGGTCGAAAATCGACAAAGGGCAGAGTAATGGCGAGATCGGCTCGCCGACTTCCCGAGCAGTGAACCTAAGGGTCCTGATCCGCAATTTCCGGACGACGGAATCTTTTCACTTGACAGCGCAAACCGCTGGCAACTCTTCTTCGATGGGGCAGCCAACAAGAAGGGGAATGGCATTGGAATGCTCCTTGTCGATCCCAAGGACGAGCATACTCCCATAGCCATCAAGCTGAATTTTGAAGCGACCAACAATGCAGCAGAATACGAAGCCTGTGCAGCAGGTTTGGAAGCCGCCCTCGAGCGCAACATCTTAGAGCTGGATGTATATGGAGACTCAGCATTGATCATCAATCAAGTATCCAACAAATGGAAGACGGTAGATTCCGGCCTTCAGAAGTACCACGCGTACATGGAGGAGCTCATTGCTCAGTTCAAGGACATCTCTTTTCACTATTTGCCAAGAGACAGGAACCGCTTCGCAGATGCCCTGGCAACCCTCGCCTCTCTTGTCGAAATTCCCGAAGGGAAAGCAGTAAAACCCCTCAGAATAGGCAGACGGGAAACACCCGACTATTGTTGTGAGATCGAAAAAGAAAAAGAAACGATCGACGAACCCTGGTACAATCAAATTTACCAGTACCTCCAAAGCGGAGAAGCTTCCTTCACAAGTGAAGATGGAAAATACAAAGAAGGGATCAAAGCCAAAAACATGATGGCATTAAAACGCCTGGCATCCCATTTCGTCATTCTGGGGGGTATGTTGTACAAGAAGCGCCACCAAGGGCCACTCCTTCGGTGTGTAAACAAAGAAAAAGCCAGCGAGCTAATGAACGAAGTTCACAACGGAACCTGCGGTCCGCACATGAACGCCCGAGCATTGACACAGATCATTCTCCGTATGGGATACTATTGGATATCAATGGAAACAGACTGCATCCAGTTCGTCCGAAGCTGCGACAAATGTCAACGGTTCTCCAACCTCAATCACATCCCTCCTCACGAACTCTATTGCATGACTACGCCATGGCCTTTCGCCACATGGGGAATCGACGTCATCGGCAAGATCACTCCTCCAGGGAGCAATGGTCACGAGTTCATTTTAGTCGCAGTCGACTACTTCACCAAATGGGTAGAAGCCAGATCGTACAAGGTACTGAATTCTAAGAAGGTGGCCGAGTTCATCCGAGAGAACATCATGTGCCGATATGGAGTGCCCAACGAGATCATCTCCGACAATGGGACTCACTTCGAAGGAGATTGTGACCAACTACTGACCGAATTCAGAGTCACACGTCACAGGTCTTCTCCTTACAGACCACAAACCAATGGTGCAGTAGAGGCAGCCAACAAGACTCTCACCATGATAATCAGAAAGATGACCACCAGAGGTCGGGACTGGCCCGAAAAGCTACATCTAGCCCTCTGGGGATACCGAACATCAGTCAGAACCGCCACAGGGGAGACTCCGTTCGCACTTACCTACGGAATGGAAGCAATGTTACCCGTGGAATTAGAAATTCCATCCCTCCGAGTCCTCTTGGAAAATGGGATCAATGAAGTCGAATGGCTACAGAGCCGTCACGACGAACTTGCTCTACTCGACGAGCGCAGATTGAAAGCCATGGAACACACTCGAGCCTACCAGAGCAGAATGGCACGAGCATTCGACAAGAAAGTCAAGATCCGAGACATCAGAGAAGGCGACTTGGTGCTAAAGGAAAAGCCTCCTACGCAGACCAATCCCCTCGGAAAGTGGGAGCCTACCTGGATAGGACCGTTCGTGGTACAAAGAATCTTCTCCGGAGGAGCCATGAAGCTAGCAGACTTGGACGGAAACCCTTTCGTTAACCCCGTGAACGGAAGCAAGCTCCGCAGATACTTCGTTTGAGGAAGAGCACGAGTCAACTCACCTTCCCCATACACCGTCCCCTCAGTAAATTAAAGTGCTAAAAGAGTAATACCCAACTGGATACATTCCCGCTAATGATCCAGGTAAAAAACAGGGTCGCACTTCTTTTGTCTTTGTTTTTCTCAAATTCACCTAAAGTGTCGAACTACGGTGACCTGAGCCCCTTAGTCCAATTGTAAAAGGGGAACGTAGGCAGCCATCTTTGGTTCGGTCTAAAAAACAAAAAAAAAATACAATAAGCATCAATTGCTTGTGTTTCGAAAAACTCTTTTCATTTAACCTACAAATTCATAACGGTTAAAACATTCTTTGATGAGTTCAAGCACGGTCAACTCTTGACTCGCTACACGCTAGCAAAACTACAATAAAACATTAATCAATTAATGTGTCTGCAATGACAATGGATGGATACTCTGGACAGCAAGGTCAACCTAGTTTCCCGTACTAGGTCCTTCATCCTTCTTCCCCTTCCCTTTTCCCCGGCGAGTGTTCTTCACCTTCGCAGGAAATATTCCGGTAGGCCTTCTACCTGGCTCAGGGACTCTTCCCGACGCCTCCGTCAATCCTGTGGCTGTCAATACAGTCCTTTCTCTAGCTCTGTCTCGAGCCGCCTCGCTTCGAGCCATCATCGCAGTGCTTTGATTGGCCTCCCGATCAGCACTTGCCACATAATCAGCCATGGCATCGCCAGTACGATTCCCAGGGTTAGCCCTCGCTTCTGTCCTCCTCAATGTCGAGCTGTCCAGGTGATCAGCACCCAACAGCTCACTCCGTCTCCACAAGATAGCCATCTGTGTCTCCCCTATACACTCTTCGTACCAGTTCAGATACTGCGTCGACAGAACAGTGCCCTCTCTCCGGTGAAAGAGAACCCTGGCAGGAAAGGACGTGTATTGCCACCACCGGGTGACCAGCAATAGCGTCGAAGGATCCTCCATCCGCAGAGATCCCACCTCAAAGGTAGCAGCATAACTCAGATCAGTCAGTGGCACCTGCTCCAGCCCATACTGCCGCAGAACCAATGATGGAATATAGAAAGACGTCTGAGACAGCCCCGGCACTCTGACGATCAACAGACCCTCCTGAGCGGTCCTACAAGTCTGTAACTTCCAATGGGGAACCCACCATCGCAAGTGATGCGTGCAAAGTCTGGCCATCCAGAGCTCCAGCTCAGCCTGATTACCCCCTATCACCAGAGGACGTCGCGAGAAAGACCAAGCGTCACAAGACATTGGCACCTCAGGCATCATCTGCAGCCTCTCCCTCAACCACATGGTCAGCATAGCGGGACTCCCTCCCCACATGTATCGGCTACCGGTCGCCATCCGGCCTATGCCCAGGAACGTCTCGCCCAAGACCAATGGCACGATGTCTCCTCCACTCCGGCACTGCCTCACCAGGTCCAGTACACTGTGATGGCACACACCCAGAGACGTGAATGTGAACAGAGTAGCAATCACGCACAGAGCAAACGCGTCCCACGCAAAGACGCTCCCCTCAGCTCCGGCAAATCTTTCGGGCAGTCCCGAAATGTCAACGTAATCGGTATCCTGTATCAGCATCCCGTATGCTTCTCCAGCCGAGATACCCAACAAAGACACTAGCTTCTCAACGGTGGCCATGCCACCGGCATACGGAAGAACTAGCTGTTCCGTCTCAGGTCCTCCCAGAATGGCCCGGAAATCTTCAAACGTAGGAGTGACTTCGTTGTACGAAAAGCTGTACACATTCCTCCTTACGTCCCAGAACCGAGACGCGGCTCTCAAAAGATCCCAATCTGGCATGAGCTCCTTCAAAGCCCAAACAGATTTAATCCCGTAACAGCCTTCGAAAAACCTTTTGTTCTGCCTCGTGTGGTTCCGTACCCACGACTGAAAGTTGTCCAAATATCGCTCTTGCATCCGAGACGATAACTTGGGAAAAGGAGCCATGTCAGAAGGTGAAGAAAACCTTAAGAAATGGAAAAGAACTCAGCCAGAATGAGCAAAAGCAATGCGCAGTTCTTACAAATTGCAAAGCTGAAACTGCAATTTAAAGAATCTGGAAATTCAATTCTAGTCCGGCCGGACTCCCTCTGCAGTTGACTTGGTCAACTCTGCAGCCAGCTGCCTTAAAGTTGGAAACATTTCCAAACCATGCCCTGTTCACTCTTATGAAATCTGCGTGCCTGCCCCTGATTTCATTCAACCAATGACAATATCCCTTCCGCCCCGGGCTCGTGCAACAGTGCAAATAATTAAAAATTAGTGCATACATGCTTAATTTTTGACCCGTTCAATTTTTAATGCATTTCTCCTTTTTATTTATTTTTGATTAACCTATTTGCTTATTTGCCGAAAATAACAGAAGGTGATCACAGAATAAATATGCGAAGTACAGGTTCCGCCCCACGGGCGCCTTTTTGCAAATACATTTCAAATCAAAATTTGTTCCTGACAAATACATGCATTTTGTCTAAACAAAATAGTAAAGAAAGAAAGCAGTAAAAAGGGGACTACTCTGAGTCCTGCTCGTCATCCGTACACTCGACGTACTGCTCCGCCGCTGCCGGATCTGTCGCAAACAGGAACTCGCCGAACTCCTCCAGCCGGGAATAGGCAAAGGGCCTCCTCGGAGTACGCGAACTCGAGGACTCCCCCCTCTCGCGCCCCGAGTGCGCAGAAGAAGGAGCTCCAAATCCAGCCGTTCCGCCCGCGAACTGGCCAAACCCCTGTGTGAAGTCCTCCCCACCAGCTGTGGGAGCAGGCGAACCCCTCGGCCTAGACGGCCCCCGATCGCGGACGTCCACGCTCCTCCGGGAACTGCACCGCATGAACTCCACGAGCCTCCTGGCGTAGGCGGACCACCCGTCCACCAGCCTCATGGCCTCATTGTACGTACGGCCAGATACCTGCGAACCAGGAAAATCATCAGAAAGCGAACAGAAAGTACAGATGCATCATGTGCAGAATGCTACTATCAAATGCAGAAAATCAAAAAGGTGCTCACCGAAGCATTGGGGTCCGCCCTGTATCGTGGTCTCGGCTCCGCCGGGAGCGGGATCACAAGTCGCCTACGCGAACCATCCAGCCCCTCGTACGCTAGCCTAGCTCGCGGGATCGGAAAATCTCGAGGACCTCCAGGGACCTCGCCCTCTCTATGCTGCACCTGCGGGCTCCTCAGCCTCATCCTCAAGAAAACATCATAGGCGGCCCCCGCTATGATGTACTCAGAGAAGTATACGCCCTGAAGGTACCCCTCCAGCTCA